>VZTL01057576.1:4907-27620 GCA_013400535.1 Scopus umbretta | reverse complement strand
TTTTTTTTTTTTTTTTTTTACTTTTTTAAAGAACTATGGACTTGAAGCTGCTAAGTAAATCCTGGGAAAAATGAGTTAATGGTTATGGAACTTTTGTTGGCAAAAGTGCCTGATATTTCATTGTCTATTTTCCACTGTCAGTCACCATATGGCTGTCACCTCATGCTCTCCACATATATGACTCAATGAATTTAATCAAATAGTAAGATAGAAAAATAAGATTTATTTACTAAAAACTAGATTTTTTTTTTTCTTACCTTAGGTTTCTAAAGCCATGTCTTAGTTTGCAATAAAAGTATACTTTTTCAAGACCCATAAACCCAAGAAAAGCATCTTCCCCATTAAAAGCAAAACCACAATATGCAGGTGTCAAATATGCATTTTAGATGTTAGTCTGGAGTTTTAGATGCCTTGATTTACAAGCCATTTACTAATAAATGATATTTTCTTGGACATTTTAACACCCCTAAGATCTTGGTTTATGCTTCTTTTTCCATTGTCTAGTTATTTCCAGCTGCAAATATATATGAGAAGCTGCCTGTAAAGCACTCTGCAGGACTAGTTCACAGCTGCCAATACTCTTTTTTCGCTCAAAACTTAAAGCTTCCCTCTGTTTTCAACTATAGTCAGAGTAGCTGTAATCCTCAAGCTCAAGGTATTTCCCTTTACAGTTCTGCCAGTTCGTTGATGGTATCACCGGGGTATATACCACAAAAGTGCTATCATTAGGCTTCAGCACTTTTTGTCTGAAATGTATCAGCAAAATCTAATTTTGTGCATTTATTGTTCTAGATAGATGTCAGTTACCATATGTAACAATGTATTTAGATTTGATCTAATGACTGCATACTGTATACATGGGCCCAGGTTACAGAGTTCACATAAATGAAGCAAAGTGTGATGTCAAAGTTGAGTATTTTCTTACTTTGACATTTCAGAGTCATACAGAGCTTTCTAAATCCAGAATGGCTGTGAGATTATTGGCAAAATAAATCCAGGAACAAAAATGAGGTTCACACAGGAATGACTTGTGGATCTAATCCCAAGTGGATCATTTCTCCTCCCCCAGTCTCTGAAATACTGATTCTAGTTACAGTTAGGGTAGTTTCAGAATGGGCTATGATTTTAACAGCCGGTTCCACTGAATTAAATTAAGTCATCACCAGGGCAGCCCTTTCTTAGGCCATGTTTACATAGTGTTTTATAACTCAGTGGGACAGTTTCTGTCAGCACTGATTTAAAAACTGAGTGGTAACCTGACTTTCATATCTCTTTTCTAGAGAAAAATGGCCTGAAAAATATGTTAGACTATAGTAAGAGATACTCAGAGTCTTAAAAATAAGTTTTAAATTCTTTGGTAGAGGCAGCAGCACATAGCTATTTCCTATTAAATTCTGTAGCAGATTTATGTATGATATTGCCTTTCATACAACGTAGGTATAAATGTAGCATAATTCTAAAAGAGATGGGCATAATTTTTAAAAGTTAAATGATGAAAAATGACATGTAGATCAATTGTTGAGCTACAGTCTCCCAGTTGTTCACCAGTCATTTTCTGTAGTCTCCAGATCATGAAAAACCATCAATGATTGTCATATGAAGCTGTCTACAGAGTACAGAAATAAACCAAACAGTTTATGGGAAGTTTTAGAATGTTAGGATTAATTTCCAGCAAATGTTTGAAACCTGGGAACAAGGCAATGGACTCTCTAATAGTTTTGAGGGGGGGGTGAGTTTGTTTGTTTGTTTGTTTGTTTTACTCAAAATGAGATCAATTACATTAGATGAACAAAGATACAATTTTTCAAATACTTGATACTATTGTGAGGCTTGACTCTGAACACTAGCAAGAACAGTATTATAGTAAAAATAACATATTTGTTTGACTATAAATCAAGTTTCAGCAATAAAACAAAATAAGCATTTGCACAAAAGAAAGCATTGCTTGCAATTTTTAACTTGTTATCCCGTGTTCACAAGCACTTTGGCTTGACAGAACAAGATGAAAACAGGGGTATCGTTCTGGGGAAAGCAATAAACAACTACTCCTTTGTATTACTTTGAGTGACCCATGCTATCTAATTTACTCATTTACACTTTGCATAAAGAATCCAATCTTGTCTCTCTCCAGCTTCACTCACTAGCCACTTTTTGTGTCAAAAAGGACAGTAAGAATTTGATCATTATTCACCTTCTCCATTGTTCTCATGATTTTGTCATGTCATTTCTGTCATGTCCTTCCTCAGTCATCTTTTCTTAGGCTGAAAGAAACCAAAGATATTAAAAGACGTCTGTGTGGTCCTCAAAAAATCAGGAGGCTGACTTGAAAATTTAGGAAGACAAATGAAAAGTATTTGGCTTTTTATATGTGCCTTATGTTTTCTGACTCTTTCAGGATCCTTGGAGATTACGTTGACAAATTTTCCTCAGTGAACATGAAAGTTACAAGCTTTTTGTCGTGTTTTATAAAAATATGTAAACATATTCATTGGAGCAGGGAAAGAAAAGAGTACTCTTTTCTTTCTTTCAGAATACCCTTATCACTTCATGACAAAGGTACACTCTAATTCCCTCTCCCTATTTGCTTCCTCTATGAATTATGATGATCCCAGAAAAATGGGACTCAGGCAATGGAAGAGATCACCCATCCTGTGTGCCCCTCTGATCTTGTGCCACATAGCAGGCAGAAAAGTCACTGGTGTCAGGTACCAGCTAAAGGAAACAGGCAAAATCCTTCCCTACACAGGTTTTGTTCAAGGCCTAATCCCACATGCGTGCTGAGAGAAAATGAATTGGCAAATCTGCCTGTGCGCCTACCTGCTGGCACCAATAGATAAGGCAAGCAGTGGGTATAGGTAGAAGACAGTCCCGTGCACCCTAATTGCTCAAGTCGTATTTAGATGGGCATAAGCCCAATTTTCTTCATTTTCCATGAAGAACTGAGATAAGAAGCTGTCNAGCTGAAACCAGGACAGAAGCACAGTTGTGACTTTTCTGGTTGAGAACTCTTGCATCACTACACCATCCATAAGAAAATATTATTTTTATTTAACTCTCTTTAGACCATACGTAAGGAAGAATTACCATCTTCCTGCTTCTGTAATCAATAAATGTATTGCTGATGGTTTTATCCATCTGATGAATGCATCAAAGAGCAACTTGCCTTCCCAGCTAAGAATGACCTTAGGAAAACTTCCCAAAGGAATTGAACTGGCATAGTATATGTATCGCAGCTCTGTTCCAGTGAGAGCTTCTCCGCTCCATGGAGGATATTCCTGTATTAATCTAGTCTTTTGCTTGTATAGTAAGTTCAAATTCTGGTTAGTCTGAAAGTATGATATGATTATCTAAGAAGCAGGGTTCTTTTTCCCTGGGACTGTTATGAATTTTATCCTTTGCAGTCTGCTATTTATCTGTCTACTTACAGTTTTTCTGTGGAGATATACTTACCCCATAACCCCCCCAAATGTTATAGCTATTACTTTCAGAATAGTTATTACTGTTTATGTCAACATATTATTGTATACACCAGAGTCTAACTGAAAACAAATATGCTGCTTTTGCTTGGACTAACAGACCATTTCTTTTATACTACAACATTGCCTACTTTTCCTGGGAGGAATTAGTATGAGAATATATGAAGAGTCAAATACTGCTCAGTCCTTTTTTCTGTACCGTTTAGGTGCAGAGCTGATCCACTGCATTTCTTGTATCTTTCCTACTCACATTACCATTGTTTGTTATGGCCATTCCATTCTATTTACTCCTTGTGTTATTTCTGACAGGTTTTCAATTTAAATTTTACTAGTCTTTTTGGAAGAAGTCCCTTTTTGTTGTTACTGATAGTTTGCTTTTTCAATCATGTCAATAGAGTCATCCATCCTCATTAAGCTTCCCCTTGGACACTATTTTTATTTCTTTTGAATTTCAGTTAAAAACTCACCTTTTATCAAAGACACAGTTATCCACCTGGAATAGCAAACCTGATTTTTCAGTCATGGATCAGAAAGCTCCTACAATTTTACCTTTTTTTTATCTTGTGGATTCAACAAATCTCAGAGGCTTTGGATCTTATGGAAAGCACAGGCCTTATCAATATTTAATATATGCTTTCTTAACCGGGTTTCTTTATCCCAAAACTTTTAAGTATCACTTTAGACCCAACCTGTTTGAAAGAGATCCTTTCTGTGTAATGAGCAAATATTAACTATCCCTGCATAACCAAGGAGCTTGCTGCTGCTGCAGAACTGCTGCCTACAAAGTTAAGTCATTTAAAGACACATTATATATGTGACAAGGCAGCTGTAGTGTTAAAATGATTTAATAAATCAGACATCGTCTTTATCTAGGGCTAGAAACTTGGTGGAGAAGTAGACCTAGTTCAAGATCAAGTTGGGGATGACAATAAACTTCAATTTTCACCATTTTCAAACTCTCCACTGCTTGTCACCAAGAATCCCCTTCACATCTTCCTCACATTTTATCTGAGGTCCTATGTTACAATCCTTTTTTTTTCCTTATTCTTTTGACTTTTTTTAGCATCTTATGTGATACCCTTATTTTTCAAGTTTCAACCAAGACGCTTGCTGTCACAATGAAATAAAGGGCAAGCCTGACCCACACAAAAGACTTAACTAGCAAACTCTGCTTTTCTTGGCTTGTTTTTGGCCTCTGTGACCTAATCTTTTTAGCCCCATTCCTACTGTTTAAGGAAATTAGTAGTTTTTAATTATCTAGGAATATGGCCCCACTAAAGCCAGTTCTTATTAACTACTGAAAAAATAAGTGTTTTATGATTGACACAGGGAATTCTCACCAGAATGCTAGTATGCCCTGGAAAAAATCTGATCTTAAATAATAAACTCATGTGTAAAGCAACAGTAATCTGCTAACAAAGAAAGAAGATATGCTGATTTCCTGCTTGCTAGCTAGAGATAAGACAACTTTATTGTTTTCTTTTTTTAAAATAGCATTCCACCTTCCAAAAATGTTTTGTGAGAGACATGTTTCATAATACACAGAGAACAGGGACCTGTAGGAAAACAAAAAAAAAGCAAAAAAAGAAAAGGCAAATTATCTATTCTCAGAATGAAAGAGATTAAATAGCAGATAGCATTGTGTAAGCCTGTGAAATTCTGTTGTTTCCCTCTTCCTCAGTTCATTATATATGATTTTTTAATCTCTCAGGCTGTTATTCCTATCAATAAAAATGCAAGAAACTGTCATTTTTAAACAATTTATACATTATTCAGCCACTTTGAAAATAAATTTTGTGTTGTACTGCAATGAGAATTTGTGAATTTGGCTTGTTAAAGCTCATAGAGTGGCTATTAAGGGCACATTAGAGACCTGGACTCTACAGTCTGCAAAATCTCCTAAATGCCATATCCTGCCACTGCTAGAAGGCTTAGGCCAGATTTTTAATAGCCCAGTGGTGACAGTGCATATGCATCTAAGGACAATGCACATGCAGAAGAAGATAATTAACATCAAACACTAATTAGTCCCTCAGTATTTAGCAATGAAGTATCAGCAGCTGTCTTAGATGCCATATGCTAATTAGCATTAATAAACTTCAGAAATAATTGTCTCCATTGTTCTGTGTCATAATACTCCCTCTAATTATACTTTGGAGATCATTGTCTATAAATGGTAGCAAGTGTTACATTGCATTGCTTGAAGTTTAATGAGCAATTTATGGCAACTTGTAGCAATAAAAAAAAGAATCTATATCAGAAAAAAAAAGATTAATACCAATTTTATCGGTCTATAATTAACATGTTGGCTTGTACCTGTATTCAGAAATTTTGTGAGATGGGAGGGAGATATTTTTTGTTGTTGTTCTGTATGCTGTAGTGTATGCAGCAAAAGAATAAAGATGTTTTTGTGTAATAGAATTGATTCACTGTCTCTGCATGCAAATACTCCAAAAGACCAGTTTTATATCACACACAAAATGGTGTGAGTTATCGTACTGGAGTGTTTATGGTTAGGTCTTAGATTTTATGGTTGTTCAGAATTCCATTTGTCTAATGGTAAGGAAAAAACACAAGTATTATTTTTAGTTTACTCTGATCAACATGCATTATCCACTATGGATGTTTTTCCACAGATTTATATTTTCTTTGCAACACTGAAGAACTGTAGGTTTGTTGGGTTTTGTTGTTTTTTTTGTTTGTTTGTTTGGTTTGGTTTTTTGGTTTTTTTTAATCAGAACTCCAGAAAAATCCATAGGAAAAACAAGTTTAATATTAGGTCTGTGGCATAAAACCTCAGACCACCTGAGACTTTGGGGGTCCATTTAGACTCGATGAAAAGTTGTGATAACCATTGCTAAAGACGTCCAGCACTGCATCTACGGGTAGTGCAATCTTCTATAAAATGATCCCTCTACATACACACTGCTCAGTGTCTATATTGCCTGGCTTGAAGCATGTCAATAAAGCTAAGCAGTTCAAATATAGCTAGCATATGTAATATTTGAGCACATCTCCCACCAGGGAGTCCCGCAAGGGTGAAAATAAAGGAGCAGGAAAGGGGACATAACATAGACTAGTGAAGACAAAGAAGAAACAAGCTGAGCAGCAGAAACAGAAAAAGGAGCCTGTATCCTATAGAAAAACACCACACAACCATCACCCTAGAAGACTTAATTCCCAAGATGGGTCAAGAGCCAGCACAGGGCACCTAAGACAGATGTTCTGACTGTATTTTACCAGAAACACCAACAAATGTCCCAGGGGTTGTGCTAAAGTTTCAGCTACCTGTATTGGTGTAACTATTATGACTTATAAAAAGACCCAACATGAAGTTTCCTTAGATTTTTTCTTCTTTTTCTTTCTGTATTTACTAGTTTCCTATGAGTTCAACTATAAGAATGGAAACTAGTTAAATGAATAAGCAAACAGACAAATATGTATATGCAGAAAGAGAGAAAAAATGTTTTCCTGAAACATCCCTGTAAATTCAATAGTAGGGCTGGTAACTTGTCCCAGATTTCTACCATTAAGTAAGAGAGCAGTGGAGTGACACGGAGCTATCTTAAATTCCATGGTAGTTATTATTATCCCTGAAGAATCTAAATTTTGAGGTTTTAGAATCAGATCCTTGGCACAAATTCTAAGTGGGATTATTAGTTTTCCTTTCTGGAAAATCTTCACAAAATTCAGAAGGGAAAAATAAAACAAAATGAAACGAAAAAAAAGAAAGGAGGCAAACCAACACCCTACTGCCAAAGGAACTGAACACTGTTACATTATTCCATAATTAAGTTGTGGCTGATCCAACTTAGCTTAACTGGAGACAGAAGCATCCTGAAGGGCTATATTGCAAACAGAAAATGTTGCTGTTCCATTGTTTACTGATATGTTTTAAAAATTACTTGCCTTCCTCCAAAAGCTTGTTTGGAATATCTAGGATCAAAGGAAGGCAGAGGGGTTATAGAAGCATTTTTAAAAAATTAGTGTAGCAATTGTTAAATCCATTAGTGTTTAACAGCCTGATCTGAAGTTGCAATCGTTCAAGACTGTGAGAGCACTTTGTAAAAGATGATTTCCTCCAAGGAAAGGGATCATTAGCTCACAGAAATGACTAATGTTAGAAGGGTTATTAGTCTATTATTTCTATCAGTGCAGAACCCAAATATGACGATATCACCAATTGCATTAATGCCTATAAAACAAGTGAATTGAAGATGAAAGAATGCATATGCTTAGGATAAGTGCATACTCATATCAAAGCATGCAATTTCACTTTTGCAGCTGGCATATGTTTGAGGCACAAATTTCAGTTATAGGTTGTGTTTGGACTTGCAATCTATGTTTAAGAGCATCCACAAACTCTATTAATAAACATATATGCCCTACCCATGGAAATAATAGTAAGGTTATTAATAATGCAGGAGGAGGACCAGACTCTGGAACTGAGGTTTGACCCTGTAAACCAGCGTCTCAGACATAATTTGAAGATATTTATATTCCAGTTTACAATGATACTTGATTTCGTATTTTCTCCCATTTTGAAACCATTTATTTGCCTCGTGTAACAGTGAGAAAGAGAGAATGAAAGGAAACCTATCCACTTCAAAGCAAACTAAGGTCATAATTATTTTACATGCATACTTTGTTGTAATTTATTAATGTATTAACAGTATGTCCATAAAAGTAAGTACATTGTGTATCTCTATTCATGTTCACCTGCAGATTCATAAAACTGAAAAGATATCCTAATAAAGACTTTTGTACATCTAAATTAGGAGTAGCTTTCTTCATATCTTAAGAGATTTCCTTTAAAAATAGCTGGTTTACTGTAGCTTTGAAATGTCAAAAATAAAAACTATCTTTCAGAAAATGTATTATTTATTCAGACCTGAAGGGGTTTCTTCCAGTAGTTAAAACTTCAGCTTGGACTAACAAGGTGATTTATGCATTTGTACTGTATTTTATTCTTTAACAAAAGTTTAATGCAATTGGTTTGGGCTTTTGTTTCCACAACAAGCCCTAGGGTTTTTGATAAAGTTTTTAACTGGAAACATTTCTACCTTTAGTGTTTATCAAGGTTTTATAGCAGAAGTTAATATATTATGTAGGTAGTTGGTTTAGATACAGCATAATTTTTCTCATTTTATATTAACAAGATTTTCTCCTCCTGACAAGTTGATGTTTCTTTTTACAGTACCGTGAATCACAACTCAACATTTTTCTTGATTGTAAACGTATTAAAAGTATAACAGGATAATTCAGTGCTTCAATTTTCCTACCCCTAATATATACAAAAGCTTGACATTACCAGATTTCTACATGTCAGTACATGGACTGCTAAGCTGTCCATTTCTCTTATGTGTTAGAAACATAGACTGTCTCATACACTGTGGGAAAGGAGGTGGTATGTAACCACTCCCAACAGAAAGTGGTGTGGCACCACAGGGCCTTCAAGGGGAGGACCAGAAGATACCCTAAGTTCTTTAGGTGTTTGGTGAGGGAGGAGTATGAAAATAAAAATAAATTTTTAAAAAAACATGAAACTTTTTGTAGGCCCACTTCAGTGACGTATTTAACAAGGAACTTGCTTTATGATATATAAAATCCCCCTGTTGGGACTTCTTAGGTGTTCCTTATTTTAGGACTATTTATGTACCTAGGTGGGTAATTGTTTAATCCCAGTTGTATTCTGGCTGCATGAACACCTAAATAATAGTGCCACCTTCCCATTGAATACCCACAGGACAGATGAGCTCTAGCTCCACATCTTTTTCCATCTAGCTGTTCCTTGAAGTGGCTAATAAGAATTGCTGTCCTCATCTTCACGGAATTTAGGGCTTTGTCTCCATAAGCAAACAATGAGATCCACTGGGAACATATCTGTAGAGTAAAATAGCAGATATTTCCTCTACTGTAAGTATATCCACACTGTGAACGTTGCAGGAAGCTTAATGTTAGACAGGATGTAGAGTGGTCCAGTCAACTGAATGCCTACTAGTGGCCTCTGTGAGTGTGGTTCTACACCATGTCTTCTAGACTGATTTCATCCAGAAAGAAGAAAGTTTGTGCAATCCAAACAAATCTACAGTGTAAATCAAAGCAGGAGGATAATTGAAAGTTTTGATTCAAAAGAACAATTCTTGGTCAAGATGAAAAATGCAATGTAAATACACTCTAAGCCTCTGCAATTCTGACCTGTTTTCTCTCGCTCTCTATTGAGTAACCATGATTTCTACCTAGAATCCAGAGCAGCTTGCATTTATGAAAACTATGAAATATTCATTCTTCTGTTAGTTTCAGATGATGTTTATAACATTTATTCCTAACTATTGGGAACCTAGGAGAGAGATATTGAATCTTCGAAGGACTTTGCAGACTTCACCTCTGAGTTTAAGTCAGTCCCTATTGCAGCAGTTTCATCTATAGGGATGAACAGCCTCACTTCATTCTGAACATGCTCACTGTGACATAGGTAGTTTCATTATCCTTCCTTCGTAGAATATTTCAGCAGCTCCGGCCATCCTTCTGACTTTCTTGTTTCTCCACAGTTATCAAATATTACTGTAAGAAAGACTCTTGAGCTTGTACTGTTAGCTCACTAGCAGAAGTTCCTTCAACATTCCGTGATGCTACCAAAAAATTAAAAATAAGAAAGCCAGGTTATGTCGGAGCAAAAACACCATCGCTGACAGGGACAGCAAGAAAGATCCTTGGAATAGTGCCATACCCAATCTGAGGTCAGGTGAGTAACAATTCGAGGGAGAAATTTCTGACATTCTATATTACTTACTGATTCAAAACTGAACAATGAGGACCACATTTATTTTATTTGTATTTTAACTAAAAACAATACATTTAAGAGACATGTAGTCAAATTACAGTTACTATGTCAGCTTCCTTTAATCTTTGCATAGTTTATTTTACCTGTACAATTAAATTCAAGCACTTCAATCGACTAACAGAAATAGCAGATGTTTTTCACATATGGAAAAGGCGATTAATAGTGGATGTTCTCAGAAGCCAAGTATCTATCCTACCAGGCACTGTACAAATGTAACAGGCTTGAACTAATGCTGATTTAATCATATTCATTCAAGAAATTGGTTACTTTATTTGCATTGATTCAGGGTCATTGGCCTGCTTAGACTTTAAATACAGAGAAATTCTATTGGAGTGCCAAACCCCAAAACCTATGTCTACAGCTGTTCAAATACCTACCTCCAAATTCATATTCAGATTCAAAAAGCACTCCTTTTGCAATTTCATGTCAATTTATGTTGAATAGGTTTCTGCATCAGCCTCCTACTCTGAGGTAGAATTCCCTGACAATTGCTTGCTCATGTCATACCACGTCTAGATTCAGGCTAAACCACCACCTCACCTGCGCATCACTTCTGTTGTGCTTCACATTCAGAAGAGTTCAATGGCTGAAAGACCTTAACCATTCAGATTTACATAAGTTACCTGTCTTACAGTTTTAGGCTTCCTTCTCAAGCTCTGCTTTCTTAGACTCAAAGTGCCTTCAGATTTCTGCACTTCCAAGGGTCCCACGGTCTTGCCTCTCCACTTCTTTATTCACCTTGTGCTTTAAGGTATTACTGTGTCATTTAGATAGACAGGATTCTTCAAGAACCCCAGAGCTAATATCTTTTATAAAATTCCCAAATTCAGAACCATGAAGGAAACCTGGGCTAGTTGTCTACTGTTCCCTAGCCTTATGCACCTGTTTTCCAAGAATTTACCAGATAATAAAAGACTGCCTATGAACTTTAATTCTCAGCCTTCCTGCTTGCTATCTGGTCTTACAGTTCAGTATAGTTACTTTTCCTAATTATTTTCATCCATGCTTCATGTATGTAACAGAACTAATAATCTGTTCTCATTTTCAGAGAACCTGCTATTCACAGACCCTGTGCTGTGGTTTAACCCCAATCAGCAGCTAAGCACCACACAGCCGCTTGCTCACCCTCCCCCCACCCTGGTGGTATGGGGGAGAGAACCAGGAAAAAAAACTAAAACCAGTGGGCTGAGATAAAGGCAGTTTAATAGGACAGCAGAGGAAGAGAAAATAACAATAATAATAATAATAATGATGAAAGAATACACAAAACAAGTGATGCACAATGCAATTGCTCACTACCCACTGACTGATGCCCAGCCCGTTCCCGAGCAGCGATCGCTGCCCCCCCGGCCAGCTCCCCAGTTTCTATACTGAGTGTGATGCCATATGGCATGGAATAGCCCTTTGGCCAGTTTGGATCAGCTGTCCTGCCTGCATTCCCTCCCAGCTTCTTGTGCACCCGGCAGAGCATGGGAAGCTGAAAAGTCCTTGACTAGTGTAAGCACTACTGAGCAACAACTAAACCATCAGTGTGTTATCAGCATTGTTCTCATACTAAGTCCAAAACACAGCACTATGCCAGCTACTAGGAAAAAAATGAATTCCTAAGTAAGCTGAAACCAGGACACCCTGACGCTGTGTGCCTTTCCTTTTTCTCTCTGTCTGAGAGGGAGGACCATGGATGCTCCAGCTTCTTCATAGGTCAGGTTCCCTGCAACCCAGGAAAACAACAGTTTGGAGAATAAGATAAAATAAAATAAAATAATAAAATAAAATAATCTTATTTGAAAAAAATTCTTGTATAAAATCATTGAATGCTGATGACAGCTATTTGACTGCACATCTTGAATAAAGAATTAGCAACCAAAACATGTCTTTTTAAAGTCCCTTTAGTCTCTTCCAGTTACATAGACTACCAGAGACACTCTGTCACATTTTGTTTTCTTGATAAAAGGCCAGAGTGGAATGTACCAATTGCCTGAAGAAACTCTTAGACTAACTTAGATAGTTACATAGATAACTAACTATTTATTAGCTGAAAAGTGCCACTAGTTTGCAAGAGACATTCTTGAAGATGCTCAGCAAGTACTGTCTCCTGAGGATTTAGTGCCAGGATAGTTATGCTTCTGTAGAAACATATATGTATTTGTAAGGGGAAAATAGGGAAAAGACCTATTGTTATTTCAATAGAGAAAAAAACAACCTAGTGTAGGCAGATGTTTTTATTTATGTGAATTCTTTCCTAGGGCAAATTTTCTTTTCTATTTTAGCTTTTCTGAGCCAATCCTGGATCAGGAGTGATATCACCCCTAAAATATATTCATTACTGTAGCTAGCTCTGCAGTGTGTGGGGGTATTTGGATATTGTGTACTTGTAGCATGTGCCAGCAGCACCTATCTTTTAGGATTTTTTTGTGATTTTTTTTCAGTATAAAGCAAAGAAGTAGGAAGTTTTTGGTAGAAGAAGAAACGACTGCATATTTCTCATGCTAACTGAACAAAGCAGTACCAAATAGATAGTGTACATAGAGATACTAAAGGGATCTATAAAGTAAGAATAGGAGTAATAATAGTTTATTCTTACAGGTGAAATAAGTGAATCTGCAATGAATCTCCAGCCTTTCTGGCAGGGTGTCATTACAGGAAGAAATTACCTATACTGACATGACACTCCCGTGTCCACCTGCTTGACTGCCAGTGTGACAGCTACCAGAAGCAGAAACACTTGCATTTCACACATTCCTTGTAAACCATCACCAACTTTTTTTTTTTTTTTTTTTTTTTTTTTTTTAAAATAAAAAGGAAAAGTTTTTTTTTTTTTTTTTAAGAATAAAAAGGAAAGGTTTTTGCTTCATTACTTAGGACTTGATGACATGGGATATTTTACAGCTTACCTGCCATAACAGATGTTCCTTTCACTCTGCAGACTAAAATAAAACAGTTGTCACAGGCAGTAAGCACTTTAGCCCTTAATAAATGTTTTGGGAGATATTATGTTTTCAGGAGAGCAAAAACTCAAGGACTGAGTGATTTGCAGCTTTTTTTTTTTTTTTTTAGCTGACAAACTGATCTGTGATCCAACAATTGAAAAGAAAAAATAAGTCTAAATTAATGACAGGTGAGGAAAATTTAACCCTTTGTAAGACTTTGAGTTTACCAGAAACATGAGAGAAACTGCAAAATTACCTCCTCTAGTTAGATTTCAGAGAGTGTTAGTGCAGTAAACCACCATAATGTGAAAGGAAATAAAAGCCCACTTTCAGTTAAAATATAAAAGCCATGCTATTGCTTTAGATGTGGAGATGACAGTCATCCAACTGATTTTATGAGATGCCCTGCAAGATACATAATTTGTAAATAATGTCAAATGTAAATCAAAGTAGCTGTGTTACACTTGAAGATGGATGGAAACACAACACCTCCAGCTTTACACTAATAAAGTCTAAACTGCTTGTGACTATAAATACTGATCAGATTGTTCAACTGGTATTAATTATTGATAAAACATAACTTTCCATATATCCATATTGAAAGTGTTGACTTTGAAGTCAATACTTCAAAGTATTCAAAGTACTTCAAGTCAAAGTGCTTGAAAGATGGGCAGAATGAAATTGGTAATAATTGTGTACACATTACATTCAAAGGGTTAAAAGAGTCTGCTTACTTTACTCACTTACACCTTACCTTTTGCTTTCCAAGTTATTCTACTGATTTAATTTAGTGTTTTTCACTTGGTAAGGCACTATACTATTTAAACAGGGAGGTAAAAATCTGATGTAAAGAGTAATTAGTGTATTTTTCCAAGCTAAGTTCATACTAAGACTGTAAGAAACACAATGAAGAAAGTTAGAACATAGACCTCATAACTGGAACACAAGAACGTATCTGTATTGAAAATGGATTAGGGAGAGGAGAGATGCTGCAAATGGTAACACCCTGGATGAGCAAGATTGTTGCAGAAGATATTTGCCTTTATTTACAACAGCTTCCATGAACTAGTAACAATCACTTTTCTTCATAGTCATAGCAAGAAATCAGTTAAAATAGTTCCTCATGTCACGATCGGCTTTGTTTTTAGTGTAATGCAATATTTTACTGAACTGAGTTCTCTGGTTTAGTAGATTTTTGTCATAGTCCTGAAAAACAAGATTCTGAAGAGCCTAGTTTTCACTTCAGGTTAATGCATACTTACCTTTTGTTGATGATGTTGGTTTTGCTTTTTTTTCCTTTTGGTTAATCTGTTTATTTACACTCAAAGCCAGTGATCTTTCCACCTTTTGTACCCTAAGTTTCTACATTAGTCTACTTTTCAGTGTTGTGACCCACACTCCTGAATATAGTTATCATTATACTTATCGCCCCAGTCCCAGGCATCCAGTTTTGTTACTCCTCTACCCGATTCTCTACAGATCACACCCTCTGTCTGAGTTGATGAAAGGATGTTTTGCTGTTAACTTCTCCTGCCTGTGAAGTTTCCAGTGCTTCTGCTCATGCTGCTGCAATTTCATGTTATTTCTGCCAAACAAGCCAAATGAACCAGTTTATACAATCCTAAATTTTTTGAAAATCTTTTTCTCAGCCAGGTACCTCTCATCTTTTTATCACATCAGCTCATTTATTTACCCTATTCTCTTAAAAATGATGAAACTACTGTTTCCCATGGGAAAACTGAAAGATCTACATCAATCCAAGTTAGGATTGTCACACAGTGAGGCTAACTGACTAAGTAATTGGTGAATTTTTCCTCTGAATGATCAGTGAAACTTCAGGTTCACCTTAAAATGGAAAAATTATTGTCTCCAAAATACATTGTATACATTTTTGCACATTTAATTTCTAGAGAGAATCAGCAACAAATATTACTTATTCATACACAGGAAAGATATGTGCCAAGCATGATTAAATACTAAGTTGTATAAATGGCACTAAGAGTTTTGAAAATACTTAGTTACCAAATTTACTACGGTATCCCTGGGATTTTGTGGGTTAGTTATATTTTAGATTCCCAAATACCTTTAAAAATCTGGCTTCTTTGTTATGTCTTCCTTAAAAGAATCTTGTGTTTATGAAAATAGAGGACTACTCTGATGTTAAGGCTTTTTTATTATGTCAGCAATGTTGCAAATAATGTTTCCCATGCAATTTATAATTGAAGGCCTGACTAAGACGTGCCTACTACCTGGCTACCTGTAGTAAGAGAACCAAAAGGAATTATTTCAGTGGTTCTTAAGTAAGGTCTTGTAAGGAGTACAGGCTGAATTACACTGAAAAGGTGACAGAAAGATCAAAAAAGTTGAGTGAGTGACAAGCTGATTGAAATGACAGAATAATAAGGCATTGAGATGACTAGAATAGTATTACATTCTCACTGTCAGCTGCGTTAATTGATACATGTTTGGAAACATCTTGACATTATGAGATTGTTGTGGTTTAACCCCAATCGGCAACCAAGCACCACACAGACGCTCGCTCACCCTCCCCCCACCCTGGTAGGATGGGGGAGAGAACTGGGAAAAAAGCCTAAAACCCGTGGGTTGAGATAAAGGCCATTTAATAGGACAGCAGAGAAAGAGAAAATAATAATAATAATAATGATGATAAAAGAATATACAAAACAAGTGATGCACAAAGCAATTGCTCACCACCTGCTGACCGATGCCCAGCCAGGCCCTGAGCAGCAATCGCTGCCCCCCAGCCAACTGCCCCCAGTTTCTATACTGAGCGTGATGCCATATGGTATGGAATAGTCCTATGGCCAGTTTGGGTCAGCTGTCCTGGCTGTGCCCCCTCCCAGCTTCTTGTGCCCCTGGCAGAGCATGGGAAGGTGAAAAGTCCTTGACTAGTGTAAGCACTACTGAGCAACAACTAAACCATCAGTGTGTTATCAGCATTGTTCTCATGCTAAATCCAAAACACAGCACTATGCCAGCTACTAGGAAGAAAATGAATTCTGAATTAAGCTGAAACCAGGACTGAGATGCATTGAAAAGCTATTGCTTTAGTTACCCCTGAAATTTCTGATGCAAAATATTCTATTCTTCTACCTATAAAGAATGCATCTAATTTTATCTGCCTAATTACTGATAAAATCAGTCACAACTGACCATTTAGTGTTTCTGTGATGCCTACTGATGTTATTGTCACCTGGGTACCCTGATTTCTGTGACTGCTGCTGTGGAGTAGAAGCTAGTAGAGCTGCAGTGAGATAGCTTCTTTTTTAAGCAATGCTTACCAGAGATGAACAAACTCTTGACCTTTGATGAATTTTCACAGGAACAGACATGCCTGATGCTTATTGTGGAAGGGACTGTAGATATGATGGCTACTCGAAGCCTGTGAAAGACCAACATGAACAAAAAGTTTCTGTAGTGGTTTTGACATACCTGTTTGAGCTTGAAGGGATCAATGAAGAGATGGGCCACCTTCAACATTGGGATCAGAATATCTATGGACCTGTCTGCATAGCTTGGGCACTCCACAGTGAAAGAATATCAGTGAAAGGCAAAACAAAGTTTACACCCACTTTATTAATAATGTATGAACAAGTATTGGATAAAACAAAAGGAGAAGTTTCTATGTTATCTGGACATTTAAACTGGGAAGAAAAATGCAGCCTTGTTCAGCAGGAGTAAAAAGTGATTTCTAATGTGAGAGACAGACAGTTTCAAACTTAGAAACAGCAGATGTAGGAAAGAGAGGCTACCTGTTAGAGAGAGATGTATAAAGTTCCTCAGATTTTCATGGCCTAAGGCAGCCATCTTAACTCAGTATTGACTGCTCCAGACAGGAGTGACAAAGGGACTGCCTGAGAGAAACTGTAGTAGGATCCATTTCACATACTTAGCACAACTTTCTGGCATTACCTTTCCATACCTTGCCTATGAACTTCAAAACTGACATCTACGAAGTTTTACTCCCTGTGTTTGTATTAATTTTTGGTAAAAATAGACAATAATCCTGTTGCTATCAATACTTTTATAATGGAGATTCATTATAAATGAGAACTATGAAGATGAAACAGCTGATAAACCTGAAAAGGGATTTACAACTGCATTGGTAGTATGTACAGCAGATTAAAGCTTTAAAACTATGTCTAAACTACAGTATTATAGTTTACTATAACTACAAACATCAATGAGATATAACTACATTGCCAGAACTTATCTAACAATAGCAGTATCATTTCAGTCTAGATTTTATTTGCTTAACAGTCAAAGGTGGATTTTAGTTCTAACGGATATTCTCTCATTTTTACCAATCCAGGAAAACACAATATGGATATTGCTGTCATTGGCAGGTATGTCCAATTCTCTTTTTGAATCTTGTTTGCCTTTCTGAGTTTGTTCTGATTCTTAAAACACAACTTCAGCCATTGCACTATAATTGACATGTGCATTTTTCCTTTTTTGGGGGTCATCTAAGAAGTCATAAATTTATCTTTTCAATTATATCAACTCACTTTTCAGAAAAAAAAAAGTGGGTTTGCTTTGTTTCTTTCATTCTCTGACTTGGCAGATTATAAATCAATTATTATGATCTACTCTACAAGTCCATTGCATGGCACAGATTCCTCAGCCGTGATTCTTACATGACCTATGCTCAACTTGCTTATCTACATGACTGCAGAGGGATGCTAGACTATGATTCATTATTGCACTAATATGATAACTATTCAAGCTATTACATGGTAGAAACTCTTAAATGTTAGTGAAGTTTTGTCCTTTATCTTAAGTTAGAGCAAGACAGATCAGACATTTTGTCAATGCTTCGGTTTGCTCTTGGTAGGACATTTTTAGGACATTTCTATTTGGTTGAGTGAAGATGATCTGGTGTCAGAAGTGCAGCCATCTCTACGTGTTTTGCACTGATATGACCTCTCACTATGATTTAGATCATGAAGAATTTAAAACTCTATAAAAGGGGTTTGTTTCTTCACCAGCTGCAAGAAACACACACAGATGTCTTTAGAAGGGCTGGGAATAAAGTTTTCAGAGAAATCATATTGGTTCTGAATGAGTGGTAAAGCAAGAGGAGATCTTCAGCAAGGGCTATCTTCATTTTTCTCTCTTTTTCTTCCTTCTTTCCTTCTCTGAGTCCACTAATTCTTTGAATATGAGTAAAGTCTTCCCATAGTTCTACAAAGGTTAGAAAAACTAAATTTGTTGACATCTATAATGAATAGATATATGATAACAGTAAACACACTGAAAAAGTTTAAACAAAACAAAAGTTCCTCAGAGGCTATTCAGTACCAAGATTAGTATAAAAGGAAGATACAAAATAACTACTAACTATAGTTTTGACAGTTGCTACATTAACATTATCTTTCTCTTTTCCATTTAAAAATAACAGAATGTAGGAGGGTAAATTTTTTTTTTTAAATAAACAATCTTTCTGAGCTTTCTCTATAGAGTGATGTTTCTCTGCAGATCTTCACGTCCCTCCTGGCAGATGTGGCTGTCTGAACTATTCACACAAACTTTTCTACAGGTTTCCACTTGTCAGCTTTGAATTAATGAACACTTGTTGAAACATAGAGCATCAACTAGTAATGGAACTTGCTGATAAGTCATATGCTAGTGATGAACCCGCTGTCCTAGGTTTTCTTAGAGAAGGAAGAGGTTCCTGCAATGGAAGCAAATCTACCCTATGTATACTTATATGCCTTAAGTATCATACATTTATAATTATAGTGTGTGCATGCACCCACCACATTTTGTGTCAGCCAAGGTGCCTAGAATTAAGGAGAGCAGCAGTGTGGTAGGGTAATATGGTTTGAAATTCTATTTTTCATACTCATTATTCATATTTATTGACCCTGGGAACTACTGACCAATCAGCCTCACCTCTGTGCCTGGTAAGATGTTGGAACAGATCCTCCTGGAACATATATTAAAACATATGGAAGACAGGGAGGTGACTAGAGACAGCCAACACAGCTTCATCATCAGCAAACCATGCCTGACTAAACTAGTGGCCTCCTACGATGGACTGACTGCATCGGTGGCAAGGGAAGAACTACTATCATCTACCTTGACTTCTGTAAGACTTTTGATATGGTCCCCCACAACATTCTTGCCACTAAATTGGAGAGATATGGGTTTGATGGGCAGACTGTTAGATGGATAAGGAATTGGCTGGGTGGCTGTGTCCAAAGACTTAACAGTCAACAGCAAAATGTCCAAGTGGAAAATTGTGACAAGTGGTGTCCCTCAAGGGTCCATACTGGGACCAGTATTATTTAATAGCTTAATCAGTGACATAGACAGTGGGATTGAATGTACCTTCAGCAAGTTTGCAGGTGACACCAAGCTGAGTGGTGCCATTGATAATGATTGAGGGAAGGGATGCCATCCAGAGGGACCTTGACAGACATAAGGAGTGGGTCCATGTGAACCTCATGAAATTGAACAAGGCCAAGTGCAAGATCCTGCACCTGGATCAGGGAAATCCCCATAATCAATACAGATTGGGGGATGAATGGATTGAGAGCAGCTCTGAGGAGAAAGACTTGGGGGTACTGGTAGATGAAAAACTGGATGTGAGCCAGCAACATGCGCTTGAAGCCCAGAAAGGCATTTGTATCCTGGGATGCATAAAAAACAAAAGCACGGCCAGCAGGCTGAGGGAGGTGATTCTGCCCCTCTACTCTGCTCTGGTGAGATCTCCCCTGGAGTGCTGCATCCAGTTCTGGGGTCCCCAGTACAAGAAAGACATGGACCTGTTAGGGCAGGTCCAGAGGAGGGCCACAAAAATGATCAGAGGGATGGAACACCTATCCTATGAAGAAAAGCTGATAGAGTTGCGGTTTTTCAGCCTGGAAAAAGAGAAGGCTCCAGGGAGACCTGATTGCGGCCTTTTAGTACTTAAAGGGGGCTTATAAGAAAGATGGGGACAAACTTTTTAGTAGGGCCTGTTGTGATAGGACAAGGGGTAATGGTTTTAAATGGAAAGAGGGTACATTCAGATTGGACATAAGGAAGACATTTTTTGCTGAAAGAGTGGTGAGACACTGGAACAGGTTGCCCAGAGAAGCTGTGGATGCCCCATGACTGGAAGTGTTCAGTGTCATGTTGGATGGGGTTTTGAGCAACTTGATCTAGTGAAAGATATCCTTACCCACAGCAGGGGCATTGGACTAGGCGGTCTTTGAAGGTCTCTTCCAACCCAAGTCATTCTATGATTCTATATGAATATTGCTTCTGAAATTCTATTTTTCTTTGTCTTTTAATGTTTTTCTATTTTAGATATTACTTAATTCACCTGGCAAATATTCTCACTCTTCTCACTTCTTGCTCTGTCTTAGACCTCAGCATTCTGCAAGAAGGTCATTCCACAGTATACAAATAATTAAATACAGGCACAGAAGGCTGACTGAGTAGCCAAAATCACCAAGAAGCAGACTACAGTGAGGACACACCACCTTAAAACTTTCATTTCAAGGTATCTCAGCATGAGTCAGCCTCAAAGATGTGCAGCAATATCAGTTGATTCACCTACTTGAGGAAACATTTATTTGGATGGGAGATTAATAGGTGCAGTTTTTTCTGAAGCAAAACTGAGAATATATGAGAGTCCTGTGGAATATCATAATGTACTGAAATTTTCAACACAGTTTCAATGTTTGAGAAATTTGGACTTTCTGGACAAGTGCTCCAATGTTGTGGAGATGTGTGGGCTAAATCTCTGTCTATAATATAGTTTGAATGTAAATGGTAAAATACTATTTTAAATATAGCGTGCTCTTCTTACTTCAAAGTTGAGAAGAATATTTCTGGTTAGCAATGAAATAATACGGAAGTGTATTTTATCCATTAACAATATTATCAATTAGATTCTGACCTAATGACAGAAAAGAAACCCCAGCTTCATCTCCAAATTTTATCTGAATTTATCTGAATTTAAAAGCAAGGCTGCTTTTAAAAATTTGTTCTTATTTGTAAATTAGATGCAATGTTGGAGTCACAGGTTATACTGTGTTTCTTCATAGATACATGAACAGGAATGTGGAAACAAACACCCAAATTCACTGCATACTCTTAGGAAGCATAGTCATGCTTATATCTTTAAATTGCATCTATTTATATCTCCATACTGCAAAGGGAGATGACAGAGGTCATTACTGACTCCAGAAAGGAGGTCAGCGGAGTGGACTGTTGACTTGTCAAACCTCAGTTCTTCCCTTTTCCTTCCCTATACACAAGGTACAAATTCAATCATTTGCTTACAAACTGACTCCTGGTTTTCTGTAAAACCCACCTAAGAAACTCTTTCTTGGTATGGATTTCCATCACTAGACAATTATTAACTTCAAAGTGATCTGTTTGCATGGCTGTAAATTAAAGGCATAAAAAAGTGAGATATAAAAAAAAGACTTCATATGTTGTTTTAGATGAAAAGTTAGAGGGTAGAGACTCTACTGTTTTAAATAAGTGATTACATATAACAAGATTATTACATCTAATAGCAAAAAAACTCAAGTCCTTCCATCCCTCATTTTCACTGCTGGCGTAGCACGGGCAGTGCAAGCTCAGGTTTGTCTGCATCTGCTAATATATACATGTCATTAGATTGCAGTGGGAGCAAATAATTGTGTATGTGTTGTAGCCACTATGAAAAATAAACGCAGCAAGAAAAACAGCAGGCAAGTACCTTCTATGTTACTTTGTCAGCTGACCAGCAGGAGGTACCCATACCTTAGCAGCTGTCACTTCCCCTGCTCCTCTACTTGTTTCCCTCATCATCAGTCATCCTCTGCAGAGAATCCAAGGTCAGGCCACTTAACTACCTCACCTTCACAATATCAGCATGGCAGAGCTTTCCCAGCCAAGTGAATGGCTGAGAGAAAGATAGATGAGGTTGCTTTCAAACCAAGCTTTCTATTCCACAACACTCTGAACAGCTGCTAAGCCACCTGGACTGCCACAGGATTATACCTTATTTAATTCTGATCCACCAGAACTCAAACACTGTATATCATTGCTATTTCTGACTGCAGAAAAAATGTCTTTGTTTCACATTATTAGAGCTTGGGTAAAACTTGTTTTCAGTAAACAATATAGCTCCACTAAAGAATGTTACAAGATATGAATAAACTCTGTTAAGTAGCTAATTGTTATTAGGAAAAGCATTCAATGTGTAAGTACATGGCAAAGTTTGAACAGAATTTGGAGACCAACAGGATTCATTTGTGATGGGTTCAGAACACAGAGCCCTGGCTATTGAATCATCTGTACTGTGTTTATCTAGTCATTTGTCAGAGAGATAGCAAACATTGAGGAAACTGAAGAGAAAGTGGAGAGAAAGTACCATGCATAGCCATGGAAGGACTACTGATGTTAGACCAAAAAAAAAAAAAAAAAAAAAAAAAAGAAAAAGAAAGCAATTAGGGTT
>VZTL01057574.1:0-20989 GCA_013400535.1 Scopus umbretta | reverse complement strand
TCTATACTGGAGAAATATGGACTTGCTCTGACTTCTGGCCACTGCTTAGGAACCCTTCCTAGGGAACCTCAAATCTTCAAAATTAAAATCAGACAGTGCCTTGAGTGGCTGCTCGTCCTCGCTACTTCTACCGTAGGTGGGAGGCTACAGGTCAGTTGTATGACCACATACAACCACTGGTTGTATGACCAGTTCAGCCTAAGGCACCTTCAAGAGAAAAAGGGTGAGCAAACCTGTTTCACAAGGAAAAGGAAGTATTCTGGATGAATAAAAGTTAGCTCTGTTAAACTCCAGTAGAGTCCTATTCAGTATTACTCAGCTGGAAGGACTGTAGTGATGAAGCAAGGCCACAAAGTTGTAGGGGAAGGAGGGCTGAAAGGCAAAGAAGAAACAACATACCTTTGAGCTCTGGTGTGCACAGCATGAGGCCCTGCCTCTGTATCAAATATGAAGGTGGCTGGGATCACATTACAGAACTATCAGAGTTATGCTTTAACCACCCTAATTTAGCGGTTTTGGCTTTTGCTACCACATTAGAATACATTGGCTCGATTTTCAAAGGTAACAAGCACCTACAGCTCCCACTGATTTTAGTGACAGCTGCAGCTCTAAAAATCAATTTAAGATAGTTTGCATATTGAGAAGAACTGAAGGAAAATAAAAGGCCTATTGTGTGGATACGAAGAGTTTAAACACTGCTGATGGGTGGTATATGAGTCCCTTCCCCTTTCAAATGAATTTCACTTCATGTTTTGTTTGGTTTTCCTGTTGATGCATCCTGCACCCTCCAGTGCTAAGCTAGTGGGATCCCACATACTTTTCCTGGCATGTGGTGTTTAAAATAAAAGACCTCAGCAATCGGATATCCTCAGCATTTCCAGCTATTGAACACAATCATGAGTACTGTGATCCAATTTCAGAGCAGAAAAGAAAAGATATATAGGAATATTCTCCCTGTGCTGGTACAGGGCAGACAAAAGAAAACTAAGCAAACAGGATGTTCTGCTCCTCTGTGAACTTCAGCAAATGGCCATGACAGACAGGATACAGTCTACAAACATGCAGCTGCAATATATGTGCCTGGCTGCCCCATACCTTGTTCTGGGTAATTCACTTGCAGCACAAATACAACATGAAGAAAGTAAAAGGTGTAGCGTGCAGTTCCCACCTGACATGCCCCAAGACCAAAGTCTTTCATCAAATAATATGCAGCGTGAAGGAGGAATGTGATGCTTTCTATATGCTACTAAGCAAAAGAGTCTCATCCCTAAGCTCACTCAGAATGTCTTCAGGAGTGCAGTGCTTGGTGTTCATGACTCAGGACATCAGCCTGCTTATTCTAAGTTTATTCACTCAGTAGTAAGGCACTTCCCAGCTGAGGTTTCCACAACAGCACACAGCACTCTGAGAAATCATCCTATTGCAGACTGCTTGACAGCACTCTAATAGTCCCTCAACATCTTCTAGAAACGTCACTCTTCACATCTCTGCTGCTGCTTCTGGAGAGCGCAGCTTCACAGCGTGCTGGACTGTATGGGACATTGTTGCTGTAATGGAAAAGCCAGGAAGTTTAAATGAAAAAGAGATTCAGTGGACAATAAAGTAAAACCTTTTCAGCAACAATCTCTCTTGTTGAGCTGTTAATTGTAGCATCATCTGTCTGTGCTTCCTTTTTACCCACGCAGTCATGCATGCGCTGCCTTGCCTCAGCTGAGCCCTAAGGGAGATCCTCTCGGGTTATTCAGGTGGCAAACCAAGGAACAGTCGAAGCTGATACACCATGCTCTAACTAACTGCTGACTAAACTTGTTGCCTCTCTCTTCTCTGTAACCCTTGGTTAACTCAATCTGTCCCTGAAATTTAATCTCACAAACTTTTCAGGGGTCTCCACAGAACTGAATGACAAAGGATGAGGTTCTAGTTTCATTACAACATAAACAATGAGAAGAAGCGCTACAACAATCATTAACACTATGTTCAAAGTTCAAATGAACATTACAGAAAATACTTTACAGTAACAGCCCAATGTTATTAGTTTTAGGGAATGACTGTAATGAGAAAAACCTTTTGAAGTAAAAACCCTTTTGTTGTGAGGGTTCATCACATGTGTGTCTGTTTCTAAGAAAGTGCTGTATATTCCTGTTCCATCTTATCAAGGCAGGTTTAAGCTTATATGACAAGATTATTTACATTTGTGGTTAGTCCAGTTTTAAAGACAGGGCAAGTCTACACATCAGATGCAGAGACACCTGAGGTTGTTCTAGGCATGTTAATTCTGGAAACACAGAGAAGGTTTCAAAGAAAAACAGCACTGGGGCCAAAGCAGCAAGAACCCTATTTGCAAAGCATTATCCTTGTGCTAATAAGCCCCGCCTCAGGCAAAGTTTTCTAGTTTAGATGAAGTGCTATTCAAATGTGCTTATCTACACAGGATTGCACTCTGGAGACTTCCAGGTTTAGACTGTAGCTAACTGTTGGATCTCGGCACCGCTCTCCCCTCCCCAATACAGGGAACAATAAAGCGCCCAGCGTTTCCCTTTGGCAACCAGGCTGCATGCTCAGAGATTTTACAAGATTTTAACATGGAGAATACATAAAGTCCTATAGCTAAAGAAAAGTTGCATGTACCACCAAGGTGAAGTCATTTGGGTCATAGTCCTCTACTGCTAACTATTGTTTTACAAGATAAAATGACAGTAATGATGCCTTCACCAAACATGCTAGTGGTGAAGCCAGAACAGATGTAACCTTTGAGGACAGCAAAAGAAATCTAGTTGTGCCTATGTGAGAAAGGGATAAATCACAGTGAGACTTAGAGGCCTTTTGCTTTCATAAGCTTCACATAAAAGCATGAGACTTTACTCTGACTGAAAAACATGTTTTTGGACAGACATTTTTTTGGCTTCCTACTCATAAATATGTTCACTTAAGAATGTTAAGTCCATTTTAGGTACATTTGACCTTATTCTGCAAATCTGTAGCTTGAAAGATGTAACATCTTCTACATTAAATCCAGGCAATTACTAGTAGAGTCTTGGTCTTCTACAACAAGGTTCAGCTCCCAGAACAGTATACTGTCACAAATCACAGATACTACCTCTAATCAACAGACAACTTCACTCCTTATGTTAAAAGCCTTTTGGAAAAAAGGCCATTTGCTTTAGCACTGTGCTGAAAACACAGGAGAGCAGCCCACTTTGATCAGGAATTCATTACAGAGAGACTGGTAAGGAGAAGATTTCTCTGAAGTGAGACCATTTTGTCCCAGGAAGCCTATGCCAGCCTTGAAAAGTGGGGAATGTCTTTGCAAATACAGACTTAGACTCTTCAGTTCACTGTTTTAACAACAGTGGATTAAAAAAAAATGGTTTTCGGCATACTGTTTGCACTAAGTTTTTTTCATATTACATTTAGCAAAACTTGAAAAAAATTAAACGCTGGCACTTCAGTTGCAATCTAGCAAAGCATTTAGGGATGTTTGGCTTTCAGTGCAAGAAAGTAGTACTGTACCTTCAGTGTCTTTACATACATGTTCAGAAATGAGCATATAATGCAATACTTTGTGCTAAACTGGATTTATCCAGCATAATATCCTCCCACAAGTTAAGCTCACAGTAAAATGTACGGCCGGAAACTTTACCAATCTGTTGTCTGTCTACTATGCCACTAGAAAGATCATGTTTGCAGAAAGAAACATTTAATTTTATTGAAACAACAATTTATTTTGTTTTTACTGGATCTAAGCCCAAGATGCCTCTAGTCTTCCTTCACAATTAAAATATTTTCCCTCCACCTCTCTTCATTTTTAGCTGGTTTTGCACCTGTGCTTTGTTCCTCTGTCGAAGTCCTTTGTTTGACAGCCATGGAGTTCAGCTACTCCAACGAGGCTTTGCCAACCCTGCTGCAGAGCAGTAGAGCGATTCCCACAAAGCCGGCTAGTGAGGACACCCTCACCCAAGCGAATATCATTCCTGGGTCAGGTTTAGTAACCCATTCCCCAAAATGCCATGAACTGGCTTAACAAAAGGACATTTTTGTTGATGTCAACTACATCTGTACGGGTGATTTTGCTGGCATTGGGATGATGGAAGTCTTAATTTTTTCACATTCCTTACTGCCGGGATAGATCTAGCCTACAAACCCATCGTGTTTTTTTGCTCTCATTATTACAAACCTGTTGAAATAGCATGAAGCTTTCAGTGTCCTGTGGGGAATACAGCAAAAACGGTTCCACCCCACAGAGATCCTAACAATGATCAGTTCATCTTTATCCCTCCAATAGGGCCGGAAATCACCAGTGGCACTGCAAATCTGTTACCATCTCAATAGCAATGCACAACTTTATTCCCATTAATCTGTCTTCCATCCATTCACACATCAAGTACAACCCTGCTTCATTTTACAGATTATATCCATGTTGCTCCAGACAAAGGTCACTTTATAGTTACAGTTCTTCAGTTGAATAAAAGCTTTTGATGCAGTAAATCATTGTCTCTCACTGTTCACACTCACACAATACAATACAAATAATGCTGCCCTTTCTTTCAGAATTCTCTTTCTACCTCACTACTCATTACCAAAGCATTTCTTTACAAAATAAAATGAGGCACTTTTCCCTTGCTTCAGCCATATAAATTAGTTATAGCACTTTGGAGACGGTTTGCCATGCTGCACTACAAACCCAGACCCTATCCTAGTTTGAGATCAAAATGAGCCTCTTTCATTACGTTCGTGACAAATGAAACATAATGTACGAAGGTTTCCCAAGATTTAGCTATTCCTAGATCTTTTCCCTCTTAGTACTGTGAAAATTAAAACTTAAGACACCCTCTTCTAAGTGCCACATATCTTTTAGTTCTACTTATCAGAAGTTACCTGCCTCAATAAGGCACTACGGGCAAGGTGAGTGTGGTTAGGCACACACAGACACGTGTGCAGTGGAAAAGAAGACAGAGGAAAGGGTGGATTAATCAACTAACTAATCATCCAGTCCTGCTGGCACAAAGATCAAACTCTTTCCTTTAGCAATACAAGATAATCTGTCCTTTGGGTAGTGAGGGGAGCCCGTCACCATGAGACACAAAAGTTTTGAGGTTAAATCTGCAGATAATTATAACTTTCTTTTCAAAAGGAAGAATAAAACATAGCAGGATAAATCTTAATGTCAAGTACACTCATGCAAAATGGCAACCATTTAACAGCAACAGTGCTTCATTTAGCACTGAAGGTCATAACAAGAACTGAGGCCAAAAGCTGAAGGCAGAAAAATTTGAATCTGAAATACAGAACCAGTATTTAGCAACAAGGTAGCTAAAACTTGAAAACACTGTCAAGGCAAACCAGGAACTCACATTTCTTGATGTCTTCAAATAAAAGTGAATGCCTCTCTAGAAGATATAATTCAGTGTAACATAAATTATGAGGTACCTGAAGGAAACATGTATGATATATGGGAGGTCAGTTTGGATGAACTTCTGACTCCACCCATCTTTAAACCTTATGAAACTGAAAATAAATCATTACTCAAAAGCAAGTCCTAGCTCACTAGTATTATTTGCCTTATGTTTTCAGTGCTTCTGACTTCTTTCAGTCAAGAACAACGTTAATCACTTGGTTAAAGCATTCAGCAAAAAGTCCCAATAGACTCTCCAGTTGGCAACCAGCCACCGTGTTCCCTGTCTTCTTTTGCAGCATCATGCTCTTGGTCACAGAGGGCATTTACTTAGGTGAGATGGAACGAGACTTACTTCCACAGACAGCCAAGCTACCAGTTGCTAATAGCTAGGCTCTGTTGCTAGCTTGTATTTACGCCACAGAATGCTGCTGCTTCTAAAGCTAGACTTGGACAATCGCCCACAGAATCCAGCTTAACACTGGCATCAGCTTATTCGGCCTATCTTCTTTTTGGATATATATGTGCATAGCTAAGTGGTATCTTCTAGTTCAGCTGACCTAACCCAATATCTGCTACATTCAGCTTCAATGAAACTATGACTAGGCAAGAACAGCCCAGAATCTGTTCTGACTGATACAACAGGAACAGAATTACCAGCTAATAATTTCCAATCCAAACCAGAAATTATCCAAAACACTGCCAATGAGTAAAAACATCTTGTGACTTGCACCCTTAATCAAGTAGATCTGCAGCTTTTTTACTGTTATTGTTTTTGACAGTATCACTTCATTCACTTTAACTAGTATATTGAATTAGGGAAGCGACAGCAAGTCCTTAAACAGAATACACAAGCAGACAGTAAAACTTCCAATATTTTGTGGTGCTTAGATCCAGGCTTCTGCCTCTCTGTTTAAGATCTCTACAAAATAGATATCTGCTGTCAACTGGATTTTGCAGTCACAATTCAAGTTCGTCACAGAGTCACACTGTACAGCATGGCAGTACTTTATATGACATCATATTGCAATGTAAAGGCAACTGAGGCTTTTTGGGGGTTTGCACTCCACCCCCTCCCACAGCACAGGGCATATTGAAGCTATGAAAGCAGGAGACTGAAGGCTGACTTTCCTTGCTAAATCTCTGACTGGCCAATCTTGCTTTCCAGTCATCAAATTTTGTTTCTCTAGTCTGCAAGTGGAAATAAAAGAATGAGTGAACAACTGGATTCTTTTCATCCCTAAACACTTCAAGTTTATAAAAGCAAGTAAGTTTTCCCTGCGGCACCCTTGGGCAGCCTGGAGCTCTCCGCTGACAATATAAGAGAAGCAGTTCTGCCCTCACTAGGGTCTCCTCCGAACACTCTGTGCTTGCACTGAGGCCATGAGATGCAAAGATACCAGGGAAACAGAGCAGCGATTTACATTGACAAAGAGGATTTTGATACACTCCTCCAAATGGGGCAGCATTACCATCTTAATAGCCTTTTGCTCTCAGCCCTCTTCCTGAGGACGCTGGAGATTTTTGCGAATGGAGAACAGTTCCGCTTCCCATTTTAACTGCAACAATAGCAGAAGGGCTCCTTAAACTGCATCAAATAGCAGCCTGTGAAATCCCTAACTAGCCGCACTGCCTCTCCTGCCGTTTTATTATCCTCCGGCCCACAGAACAAAAGCCGGGGGGAGCTCCTCCTCATTTTTAGCCCATTCCACACATCCTAATCCCTCAGAGGTGGCAATGGAAATTGCTTGTGGAACTGTTAAATCACACTTTCACTTTGTCTTTCATTCCCCATTCACCCTCGCTAATCAAGGAGTTTCCAGCCACATTTTCCGATATCAATTTGTTTATGGCCTATTGGTTAATGGTCCCGGGATGGGACCCCCTGAGTAAGAAGAAAGAATCCTGGGCATTTCAGCCAGCTGCTCCTTCTCGCCAGTTCCCACACCCATCCACTTGTTCCCATCAGCCGCCCTGAATGTGCTCACCTCCTGACACCAACTGAATTCAACAACAAAGCCTGAATGGGAAAGCTGCCTTTGCAATCAGGCTGCGGGACAGATTCCACTTGTTAGCGCTATACGATGTCCCTCAAGCAGCAATGCAGGGACACTCCCTCACCGGCTGACCCATGGCCAGTTGCCTTACTGACATTTTACCTTGCATCCAGCTTCCCTTTTCAAAGAGGCACCAGCTACAACTCTCATGAAAACACTAGCCTCTCTTGCATGAGGCAGCCTGGTGCCACTTTCTGCCTCTTATCCAAAACAGCCATTTCCAGGTGATTTGCTCGTTTCCTCTTTCCACAGAAATAATGATCATCGAAATGTGGGATGAGAACATGCAATATTTACTTCGTACAACTCAGTGAGATGGCTCATGTGTAAGTGCTTACAAGTCCCTGTAAAATAGTCTGGGCACATTATCAGGGGAACCATGCCCTTGGTTAATACCCTTCTTGGAGAAAAAGTATCTAAAATGGAAACATAATGGTGTAGTCAGAAAGTGAGAACATGCTCACACAAAGGAGAGCATCAAGCTGCCTTCCAAAATGTACAAAGAATGCCTGATACCGAGACAGCATTTACTTAGAGAAATCCAAACTGGTGTCTCACCTGTTTTTAGAAAAATGGTGAATGATAATTTAAAAGTGCACCCCAGAAACATACGGATATGAGGAAAAGAGGAATTGCCATACACCTAATACAGTACTATCCTTCTATCACAGTCCTGCTCTCTCATCATTACACGTTACCAGGCCTATTTGTTCTTCAAAGGTAGGGTTCAGTCCTTGGAAAACTGTATTTCTGGCTCACAGAAAAGAACTGGAACAAATAAAGATCCCCTCTGAACAAATGCTTCCTGTTTCTGAAATGGGAAATCTTTCTTTCCCAAAGTTTCACTACATTAGTGCCTGAAGACAGAGCAGGAAACTGCCTTTTTTAATGATAACCAGAAACGTCTCTGCAACTCAGAAGATGATCTGAGATAGAAAAGTAGCTTGTATTCTGCCCTATACTAAATCAAAACTTGTCTAGACCAACTCTTGCAAGCTACCTCAGTTTAAACTAATAAAAATTGTTTCTTTTTCTGTAGCCTTTTTAAATTACTGGTATCAAATAGAGCAGATCAAATTCCCAAAATGCCATCTAAGAATATACTGGGTATAGTATCCGAAGGCTTGGGAAACAGTGGATGGACCCCTAGATTATGATTATGTAGATGTGTCAAATGGAAGCAAAAACACACAATAAAACTTTTCTGTTTCTTTTGTTTTCTTACGTTGTGTATCACCAGAGATGTAAGCATATTTAGTCGTTAGCAAATGTAAGTATGTCGCTGCTCTGGTACAATCTGTTTAAAGGTGAGAAATAGGGAATCAGAAGGAAGAGAACTGTTCACATACCTTAAAATGTTCATAGTGCTTTATGGAATCAGTGATTCTCAATCACTGGAACCTGAGAAACAGCGATACTCTCTTTTCTTAATGCCATGGCTGCATATCAGAGTGTATCCTCTGAACAAAAAGTGACAGGCACTGACTAGTTTTATTGAGTCCGCAAACTGATGCAGCAATCAGGAGCCAGCCTGCGTATCAACAGACAGCAACTCAACAAGATTGATCTATGAATGTCTGTCAAAAAGTAAGGACGTTAAAGGAAGATTTATCGGGACAAATCGGGAAAAGAAGGGAAGAGCTGAACTTCCCTTTTTGCTGTGGTCTGAAATTATGTGATTTAGGACATGGCCACAAGGAAGCCTAGTTCCCTTCCATCATGGTAGTAATATCCAGCTTTTCAGTACATTACCTCATATCCTAGAGAATCTGAGGATTGTTAAAGACCATGGTACATTAGCATTAAAATGATCACAAAAATAGAGTACAGATTAATTTCCTATATTTTTATTAATGTCAAGCCATTTGCTAAGGAAGAACCATTTATTAGAGCATGTTATTAATGATAGATGGGTATGTTTCTCCTGGAGAAACCTATCCTATAGGAGCAATGTTGCCAGAACCATTCTACTTTCCCTTGAAGAAAACAGGGAGCCTTGATAAATAATCACAAGGCACATTCTTAGATCCATGGGAACATGCAACAACTAATTTAGTATAATCCAAAACAAAAAAAGTGAATGCAGCAGAAGGCTGCCCTTGTCAACCAGACTGTTTAAATTTGTGGGTTTTTAATTAGGTATAAACAGCACCATTTTCAACAATAGTTATCTACATTCAGCCTGCTTAAAATACTACTTGCAAAGGCAAAACAATCAAGTTCTTACCTTGAAGAACCAAGCCTGATTTCTCAATGGTGTAGAAAAAAGAAGAGAATGGAGCAACAGGGGATTTAGCAACCAGGAGCTGCAAAACAAACAAGTAATATATAAGCACACATCTTTCTAACATACCGATCAGCACTCAAATCTGTACAATAATCTCACTGGATTTAACTTCCAGAAGTAGTAAGCATACTGCAGAAATAACAAGGTAGTTATTGATCTAATCCTGTCACTGCTAAGTAGTTGAGGTCTTCTTATATGCATGTATAGATCATGCTGCAATTTTAAAAGGATTCACAGGTCCTAAAAAACACCGTCATGAAAGCAGCAAGTTTTGCTTGTCTTATTGGCATCCTGTTAAACTTAATCATTCCTGCTGGTTCAGGCAGTTGCACTCAGACAGGAGACAATTTTGAGCAAAACTGCAACTGCCGCTGCATAACGCAATTTTAATTGTCATTAGCCATTCCACACATGCGCCCCCTCGGCTTCTCCAAGAATTCCACCTGCCATCTTCCTCCTGCCCCTGAAACAGCATGGTCCACCCATGGGTCACCACTCCAGGGATGGTAACATGCCATTGCAATTATCTGGATGTCTTCTTTTGCAAAAGGGGTAATGACTGAGTCGAGCTTTATTCAAGGATCCTGTCCTTGGAGTTTCAAAATAGGAACCGGAATTCCCTTGGGGTGTACAGTGCAATTGAATTTAGCTCAGCATTCGGGTGTGCTGGCGCTCCATGGTCAGGTCAGAAATATCCCAAGCCCTCTGGCTCCACAACGGAGGAACTGTCCTCTGTGGAAGATGAGCTGCAGCAGAGCTCTGGAGACAAAGAAATGGACTTCTTGGTGTCATGGTTTAACCCCAGCCGGCAACTAAACACCACACAGCTGCTCGCTCACTCCCTTGCCATGGGATGGGGGAGAGAATCAGAAAAGTAAAAGTGAGAATACTTGTGGGTTGAGATAAGAACAGTTTCATAATTGAAATATTATGAAGATGATGATGATGATAATAGTAGTAGTAGTAGCAGTAATAAAATGGAAAATAACAAAAAAAAGAGAGAAAAGAACGCGAGAAAGACAAGCAATGCAAGTGAAAAACAATTGCTCACCACCAACCGACTGATGCCCAGGCAGTCCCTGAGCAGCAGCCCCACCCTGGCCAACTCCATTCCAGTTTCTATACTGAGCGTGACACCATATGCTATGGAATAGCCCTTTGGCCAGTTTCGGTCAGCTGTCCTGGCTGTGCCCCCCTCCCAGCTTCTTGTGCATCTCCAGCTTTCTCAGTCGGTAGAGCACAAAAAACTGAGAAGTCCTTGATTTAGTGTAAGTACTACTTAGCAACAATTAAAACATCAGTGTGTTACCAACATTATTCTCATGCTAAATCCAAAACACACCATACCAGCTACTAGGAGGAAAATTAACTCTATCCCAGCCAAAACCAGGACAGTTGGCAGGGTAGGGGATGTGGGACCTGCAGTGGCAAACTCATATAAATGTGCCAGGCTTTATTGCATGGTTGTTTGATTTTTGCTCATTGCTGAGGACTGCTCCCTCACAGCTTGCCTCAAAATAACACCCATTCTGTCACCTACATGAATGTGACATTTTAACAATACATGTAGTAAGTTTTGCCCAGAGTGTGATCAGCACAAACACTGATCTAATGGTCCCCATGTGGGCCCTGCAGAAGACGCTGACAGCAGTGGCCGAACCGGAGAGCGTGCTGCTGCTCTGCCTCTGGTGCAGAGCTGCTGAACAAAGCTGAAACACCTTTCTCTGCTCACCTCTTCAACAGCTAGAAAAGGCCGGGAACTGGAAACCAGCCCTCCCGGCGGTGGCCCTGAACCCTGGAAGAGCCTTCCCTGCTTTCCCAGCCCCTGAGGGCACGGTTTGGGCAGGCAGCTCTCCCGCAGCCTGCACTGATCCTCTGCAGGGATGTGCTCCAAGCAGAGCAATATTGCCAAGCCTGAGCCATGACTGCTCAGGACACAGAGCAGGCCTGCCAAATTCCTTTCCTTCAATGCACTGATTTCATCTAACCTGTCCATGAGGCCTGCCTAGCAGTGTGCTGTGGAACCATCATGCACCTTGGTGCCTAAATTTCCAAAGCCCTGTCAGATACTACACCCTCTGAGCCCAAGACAGGCAGCCTTCTGTCAGATACATCCAAATACAGATTTCTTAGAACTACAGACAGTAACAGTCTTATTTTTAGTGGGTGGGGCACCAACAGACCCTGCTGATTTCAAATGGAGTAAAAAACCCATTATTTCCAAAGGTCATGCCCTAATTCTGTCAAACATTCAAGCACTCATAAGGGTCACTGCATATGGATTTCGGTTGGTGGTGCCTAATGATCAGGAGGGAAAGAGTGAGCAGGTTTTATAAAAGCCAAGGAAGACTAGACAAAAACATTCATGCTCACCAAAACTGCTCACTTTTCACTGAAAAGTCAGGCAATATCGAAACACTTCATAGATACACAGGACTGGGACATTTATTCCTAAGTGTAAAATTAACAATATCAAGCACCAGAAGTTTGAGCTCTGCGCTGTCTTTATGTAACCAGAGGATTTGGCAGCAAATTCTGCTGCAGAGTCAAGGTTCATGTGACTTCCCTGCAGCACTTTACATGCTAAGGGTGTCTGTGTATTAGGTAGGTTTCATTTGTATTCGTAGGTAGTCTGCAGACAGGACCATGCTTAGATGTCTTGCAATTCTTTTCTCATCTGATTCTGATGAGGAGGCTGAAGAAACAAAATCCTCCTATCTGGTTCTTCAAACATAACCATTATTACCCACAGCTTGCTAATATTTTTATGGTTTTCAGAATTTAAATGAAACATAGTCTCCCTTCTTCTTCAGACAGTAAAAAAATCAAGGCAGGCACAGAAAGACCACAAATACAGCCGGAGAACATCAGACCAGCCCAAATGTCAATGTTTTCCTTTCAGTCATATGAAGCTGGCAAAACCACCTCAGGATGCGATACAACCTTTGTGAACTACTCCAAGCAGGAAAACTGCTGTGCTAGCACTTTCCCTCTTCCACATTAATTACTGTTCTCTCTGGAAGGAAATTCTGGAGAAAGGAGGGGCATGTCACATCCCACGTCCCTGACGCACCTCGACAAAACCCAAATTCCCTTGCCCATCGTTATCCCCAGAGCCAGCACTTCCCACTGACACTGCAGGAGGGGGACTCTGCCAGGAGGAAAAGAGAGTGCCTCCCACTGCTTCGGACGCTCCTTCAGCCCTGAGAAGATGAAGGAGAGGATGAGGTGGAAAAACTGTGCAAATGCTCAGCTACAGAGTCTCCCACAACAGCTGGATGTTTAATCGGAAAGGCTCAAAGTGAAACAGTTACAAATGTGATGTCTAAGGTCAAATTTTTGGCATTCTGTGCAGTACTATGGACATAAATACTAACCTATATATGCATATGTGCTAAACACAGTTGAATGTGCAAATGGATAGATGTTCAAATAACCCTATGTACATTCTGTTACTGCATTTTTATGCAGTTACAATACGTGTATAACTAAGTACAGCAATGAAAAAATATAATAAATCACATCCTTTCAGCAGGACATTACAGGGCCCCTCTGAAAGGCTGCTGCTGCACAGTTATATTTGAAGCTCAGAATTCGCTTCCTTTTTAGTGAAACGGGAACAGCTCATAATAGTCAAAGGTATTGCTTCATTTTTGAATGTTTGCTTACATAGAAAAATAACTTTTAAAGTATGATTGCATATTTCACAACCAGATAAAGTACACAGAATTATTTTTTACAACACCAAACTCTGCACTAATTGAAAAAAGTAAATACATACGTAGATTTTTGCTTCAACCAAAGTGAAAAAACTGTAAATGTCAATGCAAACCATCCCGAGGATGGAATAGCCAACACAGAGTAGGTTCTTACGCACACACAAAGACCTTAGAAAACATAGAAGGAAATACAGATCAAGAAAAGAAAATGGTGTTTTGGAGGCCAAGAAGTGGAAGTATAAATCAAGGTTTACCAAAATCAAGGAATCAAAGATGAAATCCAGGCCTCACCAGAATTTTTTTCCTATTGACACTTCAGTGCAATCAGTGCAATTCAGTGCAGTCAAAGTTGCACCAAAAAGAGTACACATTTTGAGATGAGTGAACAGTAATGGGAAATAATAGTCTAAAGAACTTAACAGGCATTCAGATTACAAAACTGATTTTATAAATAGTGAAATGAATAGAAAATAGACATAGAAAAATGATGAAATGATACTGAGTCTTTCTAATTCATCCTACCCATGATGCTTCTGGGAATGCTATCCGTGAGCTATCCATGAGCTTCTGGAATGGAATATAAAATCCAGATGCAGTTATTCTTATGTTGTTGTCCTACTAAAGTGCAAGTGATACAGATGGATGAGAGAAGTAAAAATCAAAGCTATTTTAAGTTTTGCAAAGTCCTAACTTTACAAAATGGTCAAATCTTAGTTTCCCTTCTTTCCTTTCTAGCATCGCATTTCCCTGGCAGGAGGTTTGTAATAATAATTATTTATTATTTGACAACAATGTAGAATAAACATTAAACAACTGAAAAATTATTTCTTCCATGAGGCATGTTAAGAACACAAAGGTACTGTGGAAGAGGAAATATATCACCTTGATGAAAAGTTAATAGCAACTGGATAGATGCCATTAGATTAGATAAAGGAAGATAAATGGGAGACAGGCAGAGCAGTTGAGAAACAAAAGGCTTAGAGAGAATTGATGATGACAGCAGAAAAATAGTACATTAAAGTTTGTTTTTTAATTAGGGAAAGCATTTTTATTAATGCAGTTTATTGTTTATAATCTTTATGGAAGACATGAATCACAGAAATTGATTGCAGAAGCCCAGCAGAAAATACTAATTATTGGGACAACATCCCCTGTCAATAGCAAAGAAAGTGATGGATTGGAAAATATATTGGATGGACTTTCAGAAGTATATCTGATAACCAGAAATCAAGCTGGTGTCCTGCCAAAAAAAAAGTAAAGATGAAGGATACATACAAAATTAGTTATCAAAATGCTGGGTTGATAAACTACCAAGTGCTGAAATAAGATGATGATTTTGACTGAGCTATGAGCTCTTACATGGTAAAAAAAATATGATTTCATAATGGAAAACTAACGATTTTAACAAAAGTCATGGACTAAGATACTTCACTGAAATATTTGAGAAAATCAGTTGTATTAGCATTTAATACATAATTTCTGTTTAGACTGGAAAGGCATCCAGTTTCTTCCCCATTTTTTTACTGAGACTGTTTCAAGAGATTGGTTCTTAGCAATGACGGAGGAACACAAGTGAAACCATTTAAAGCTTCTTTTAAAGTATGTCAACTTCTTCTTACCAGTGAACATATTCTTCTCTTTTTATTTTGTTCTGTGTTATTTTTTTCCTTAGATTTCCTTTTCTGCTAGATTTACCTTATCTCATCTTTTGTACTGACAAAATATGAATACGTGCACTAAGGACCGATTGAATAACAAAAACACATTTACAGCCAATACATATTTTGGAATTCAGATCTACTGAGGAATTACCAAATATGTGAGATCTGTGAAAGGAGTCTGGCTCTCACTGTGCTTGCTGCCCTTACTGAAACAACACTGGCTTGCTGGGATTTTTTTGCTAATTTGTATTGTTGTCTTATTGTAGCAAACAATCATTGCTAATAGTTGGTGCATTTCAGAAGAACTCTTCAGTTATACCATGTTAGCTTGGAAGAGCTGAGACTTGAGAAGGAAACCTACACATTGACAGTGTCATTCAACAGGGAGAAGACTATCTCTCAAGGTTGTTAGACTCACGTACTAATAAAATCAGTGCTAAGCTAAACAAATCTTTCCCCTAATTGTGCCAAATGTCTGGGTGAACAATCTTCATGCCAGAATTTCCCTTCTTATTGTAGATTAGAAGGGCTGTTTTTTCAGCTGCAACAGAGCCCAGGAAAAAGCCAGTAAGGAAAACAACAGAGTTGATTTTGCATCAGATATCCCAGCAGACCTCATAACTGTTTTTTCTGCCCTCCCTTCTGGTTCTTCTTGGGCCCTGTGTGCAGGAATTTGATTTATTCTAGAAATGAAAGCAGCAGTCCTTATTCTACAGATCATTTACTTTTGAGCAGGAGCTGCGACCCAGTTCCCAGGGCCAGCTCTCATTCCTAGTCCTACAGGTCATGCTGCCTCCAGCCCACCAGAAAGGTGCTCGAGGAGAGAACCAAGAGTTCCCTAACAGGCACTAATGCCACAGTGGCATCAAGGCTTCACACAGCAGTATACCAGTTGCTCTTTGCTCCCTTGTCACGTAGAAGTATCCTTCAGGACAATGGGATGGCTTTTTACAAGGTAGGAGAAAAAATGGTGGTGTTTTCTGTCAAGTCTCACCAAACACTAGTGCTTGTTAGACCTTGGAGCAATCTGAGGCTTCAGTTTCACAACGGGTTCTGATTTACCTTGGAGATAAGTGCTCTTTATTACACAATCAAAAAGGGACCCTAATATGTTTCCAATGTTCTGGTGAAAAAAAAACAACATAGTTTAGGTATCCTGCAATCGTTTACTAAGCTCACAGGATATAGCCATAAACAATTTACTGAACTCCCACCGCAAATTATTCTTGGGATAACATTTTGCTTGTATATTGTACGTAATCTGTAGATTTTAAAAAGGCTTTACAAGAAGTGGGGAAAAAATATCCCCATTATGCATTTGGGTAAATTGAGGCTCAGAAAGTAAATGCATTCCTAAAGATTGTATAGCTGTTATCAGTACCGAAATCTGAATAAGACATTATCAAATGACATTGCCTTCACAAGCAAATCACTGTAAAGTCTGTTTGACTTTATCAGGGACTTATGTTTTCTTATGGAAATGATTACCCCCTGCTTTGTATCTTCTTCCAAATCCCGTTGCAAGGGAAAGCTCCCTATGCACAGATTTTCCCCTTTCAAGCAGAAGAAAGCTCATCCACCCCAGCAGTACTATCTGCACCTCATTGCTTGTTGTCAGTAGAAAAGGCTACAGGCTGTGCAGGCTGTGCAATGATTGGGAATAAAGAGGAAAAATGGGCAGGCTGAGGGAGAAGAGATATATGCAGTCATCCTTCAGCCTTCCTAATCATCTAAATCCCACACATATATTCTCCCTGGTAAAAACAAAGTTGGTGGATTGACACACAGAAAGCTTAAGATGTCTTGAGCACTAGAGAGCAAACAGTGAGAGATGGGGCTACAAACATGCCCAGTACTGGGAGTAGATGTGGAGTCCCTACCACTTTTGTACATGTTAAAAAAAAAAAACAACCAAAAAACAACCACAATTTGAGTGAAAATTATTTCTTAGGAAAGTATCATTTCATTTGTGCCATGTACAGCACCTGAGAGATGTGGTTCCCTGAAGTCCAGTTGTTTGAAAAGGTTTTCATCAAGGCCAGGTTAATGGGCCACAACTCAATAAAACTCTTTATAGAGCAATTTAAATGGATTGCATCTCTCCTTCCCCCACAAGAAAATCCTGTCTGGAGGAGACTGTTTAGGAATGAGTTTCCTCTCTACTATTTTATAGAAAAGCAACAATAGCAGCTAGAGACACTTTATGAGAGGCATTGCATAAATCCAAATCAATTAGTGCAGAAAAGTAGGCAAGCAGAGTCTGTGTGTACAAGCTAAAAATGTCCATTAGCAGACATCTGGAAACAACAGCAAAATTAACAGACTCCAAAGGCAGCTGACCATCCTGCTGTTGTCTCACCCCCCAAAATGCAGCAACACATCTGTTTATTTTCTTTTAGAGCAATGCATACAAATTCCGTATATTAAAAAACAATTCCTAAGACTGCAAAGCCAAGAAGTTCCTGGCTCCCATCTTAAGAAAAAGCGAGGGAGGGAGCAATGCAGATGCATTTAAGACAGTTTTACAGGGGAAACAGCAACAGTGGACACTGACTTGAGTAAGAAGATGAGTGAAGGGAAAGCCTTCAAAAGCCCAAGGGAAACCATGGGATAGATTCAGCATGGGATAAAGAATTCAAAGAAATCTCAAATCCTGAAATATCAGCATGACACTTATATTAACAAAGGTAAACTAATATCAAAGAGATCAAACCTTCTCAGCCAAATTCTGACAGATTACCTTTGATTTCAAAGTCAGTGCTAGCGGGAAGCAGAGATTCTGAAACATTTAAAACAAATCTCCAGAAATCACGAACGTATGCGATACTAGCCACATTTCAGATAAATCACTTCTTGCCTGTTTGTTTTATCCTAGCATTAACTTTAGGGTGAGGTCCTATGTTCTTTTGGGTAAGCCCAGGCAGTTCACTCTCCTTTCCTCACTGTGCTCCACTCTGACCTCAGAGGTGGTTAATTAATATTCATTGATTTTACATCACTGTATTTCTTATATGAAATTATTTAGGCTGCTTACACCTCTGAGCTCCGATTTACATTTATGCTAAGCATATGCTCCTAATTTAACTACCAATAATTTTATTATTTATGCTACAGATTAATGTTAAAAAAGCACCAGGTATTCCTTATGTGACCTTAAAGATGGGAGATGGTAGTCTTGCCCACAGTGACACAGAAATGTGTGATAACTTGAGAATAAAAGTAAGGAAATTGGGTCTGCTGATTACTTATCCAGTGTCAAGACTGGAAGTGCAAGTGAGATAAAAGCCTTTTGTGCTAGTTTTGACTGGACTTCTCTGAATCAGCTATTCCATCCCAGGCAGGCCTTGTTTGGTGGTGTTCTGGCTGTACCCTTTATTATCATAAGAGGCCCTAACAGTAGTCAGTGACTGCACTAGCTTTGTGCAACCACAAATTCTTCCTCAAGCAGAGGTCAACTGGGTTGCTTAGGTAGGTGAGTGAGGTGGACAGATTGTTGAAAAGCTGACCTAAAGAGACAGCATGCAAGGAAGCTGAGAGAGGCTGAGATTCTGCTTTGCAACACCAGACACAACAGGACATTCAGGATGCAGTACCACTGTCCGAGCTCCAAACTCTCAATGTCTTAATGATGGCAGTAGACACTCTCAATGGCTGTGGACAAAACAGGACTTTTTACAACAAAAAAAAAAAAGCTCTCAGAGCAGTTTGTTAGTGCAGTTCTTCCTATAGTAATGAATAACAGTCACAGGCAATGACTCCAATAAAAACAAACCATCGTTGCATGCACATGTGGCTAGGCTTACTCCCGGAGGAGACATTCAATACTTGCAAAGGAAAGAAATGGAAGGAAAACAAACGGAAGGAGGAGATAGAAATGAAAACCAAGAACCTTTTAAGAACAGAGGAGAAACAGAGGAGTGGACAAGTCCAGGAAAGAGGACACTCTCCAAATCTCAAGCCTTGCTATACCTAACTGGCTTCAGATCTTGCTTCTAAAGAGCAATACATAAATAAATGACTTTTTCATAATGCATAATGCCAGGACCTGGGAATCGGGATTCATGAGTTTTCTTCCTAACTTTGCCACTGTTTAATTGAACAAAAATATGAAAATCATGTAGCATTCTTTTGCTTCAGTCCAAAATCAGGCAAGGAGGTAGGCATCTGTAGCAACTTCATTGTATAAATTTTCTGCCAGGTAGGCACAGCTCCAGAGATACCCTGCTTTCCCCTACCCTGAGGGTACAGCAGAAGGATCAATAAGCAACAGCTCTGCTATCTGTTTTCTCAAATATTCAGTGGGCTCAATTCCTTCCTCTCTCATAAAACCAGAACAAAAGCATGTGATTTGTTGCAGTTGCTAGCAACAGATGACCAGTCTGCAAATTGTTCCAGTCCTTGTGGCGTGCCAAACATTGGATTTCAAGTGAGAGAGCTCAGCATGTAATATGTACTGCCATTCGGGCATGGGTTTAGCTTCGGGCACTATAATGAGGAGCTCTGAATATCCTTGGACCAAGTAAACATAATTTCAATGGAAGGAAACCATCAAAACCTCAAATGAGTACTGAAGACTATCACAGACACCAAAAGCAAAACTTTCCAAGGTGAACTGCCCTGATGTCCTCCAGAGCAACAACTGTCCTGAATGCAATAGGCCAAATCTAACAAAATGGTTCTTTTGCTGAGCTGTCCTCTCCCAGAGCAGACCTCTGAACTCTCTAACCCAGAGTGCCTTTTCCTGCCCGATGTTCTTAGCAATAACTTCAGTGGCAGGGAACTGCACAGCCCAGGCAAACACTGGGCGATTTCAAGTTTTAATTGGAAAAGAAAATGCAGTTTATCCAAATTTATCCAAATTGTGTCTGAACTGCAACAACCTGGCCAGAGAACTGCACAGAAACAGGCTGCCTCCAGTATAATTCCACTTAAGCCAGACTTCTGCTGCAAGCTCCCCAGCATGAAATATGGGGTATGCAGGGCTAGTCGGCTCCCTTCTGCTCATGTAACACCAGACCCTGTGAAATTCCTCTTCCCAGAAGCGCCTTCTGTCTCCCTGCCACGTGCCTTATTCCCTACTTTGTAAACTGAATTTTGTCGTCTTTTCTGTTTCCGAGTCTCTCCTAATTTTCCCAGTGGAGACTCCTCTAGAGGCCAGGAAACTTCACAAGAGCTTGGCCATGATGATTTCCTATGCTATAATACTTTTGAGGCCCAAAGCCCTGGTAATTGTCCAATACGAAGGGTAATTCAGGAGAAAAAGCTGTAGCTTTTACTAAGCAGGAAAGCGGCCAGCCAGCCAGCATGTCCTGGTTACCACAACGAAACAGTACCGAGAAGAGGGATCTGGGGATGGTGCTGTGGCTGGATAAAGTAGGCGGGTAGCATAAACACAGCCTCCTAGGGGAATTCTCCTATGTGGCAGCTTGCGGTCACTCATCAGACTTATGGCACACTGGTATTAAAAACAGAAAATAAAGTTTATGTAGCTTTTCAGAGCCTTCTGTTCTGTTCGGTTTGACTTTGGTTCTGGAAATAAGAAAAGGGCTAAAGGACACAATTCTTATTTATGACACGTCTTGGAACACTGCCTTATCCCTGGGATCATGCATCCCGAATCGGGAAGGACTCCTAAGGGAGTAGCAGTACAATAGCACCAGAGCAGTTCTCAGAATACACGGCTGCTTCCACCCAGCCTGCCAGACGTGCCTGGAAGAGATGGGACTAGCAGGGAGGACAGCACGAAAAGTCCACACTTTCTCCTCCACACAACCACATGCTCAGAGGTGCTGCTGGCTCCACTGCCCACATATCTGCAGAGGTCGGGATCCAAACAGCATCCAGCACTCATCACTGCATGGAGTAGGTCAGCT
>VZTL01057573.1:0-30461 GCA_013400535.1 Scopus umbretta | reverse complement strand
TTTTAAGATTTGGGTTTTATTTCCANGGGAAGATGTTTTAAGATTTGGGTTTTATTTCCAATTACCCTACTCTGATTTGCTTGCTAATAAATTAAACTAATTTCACCAAATCGAGTCTGTTTTGCCTGTGACAGTAACTGGTGAGTGATCTCTCCCTGTCCTTATCTCAACCCACAAGCTTTTTTGTTATATTCTCTCTCCACTGTTCAGCTGAGGATAGGGAGTGATAGAATGGCTTTGGTTAGCACCTGGTGGCCAGCCAGGGTCAACCCACCAAACACATTCATCAAGCAAAAGCATTTTGCACCCTTCCATTTTTTTAAAGTACAACTCAGGACAACCAAACTGCCATTCTGAAATCAAATTCAGTGGTGTTTGTGAGCACTTTAGCAATAAAATGTTTTTTCTCATAAATTGTAGTCTTAAAATGAGAGCATTTAAATTGCAGAATGTTGCTAAACATGCTTCCCTTTTCTTCTATACAAACAAAAGTTTAATAGAAAGCACATAAATAAAAATAAACTCTCTTCTTTAGACACTGTTTAATCTAAGTGTTTTTGGAGTTGTCTAAACTGAAAGAAAACCAACCCAAAAATCTGCCTCATGTGAAAAAAGATACTCCTGAAATTTCTTTTCATTAGAGTCACTGAGTTGCCAAAGTTATACATGTCACACAGAACAGAACAAACAAAAATCCCTCTACACCTTCTCTTCTAGCTCAAAATTTAATATTTTCACGAAGTTTCATGTGACTTAACACAGGAGCTACCTTGGCTAATTTTAATTCACCATTAAAGAAAGAAAAATTGACAACAGCCCTCCCTTAACTGACAAAGGCTTTCCTTTCCAGGAAGAAAAAGGAACAAAACTGACAAGTGACAGAACACAGTTGTTTGTCATGTCATTCTCCTAAAAATATATGACTTAAAAAAAAAAAAAGAAAAAAGAAAAAAAAAAAAAGGCTTTTTTTTAAGAAAAAGCTTAGTTTTTAAAAGCTTGCAAAAAACTTTAAAACCTACTTGCTGTCATGAACTAAAATAGGTTTAGAAACAGATAACTTGTGAAAGAAAAATAAAAGCATTGGTTTCTACACCAAAAATGTCATGACAAGTTATTCCTGACATTCAGAACATGTTGTAAGGCAGTATTTTGGTGTGCATTAATTAAAGAAATTCTCTGGAAAACAGCCAACAGCTGGAATAAAATACAGGACTTGATAATAGCTTTTTGACTGAGGTTTAATACCTCCATTTACAAACTTGAAAGACCAAAAATCCAACCCTTGACAGTGATTATGAGAAAGTGGGAGTATCTGCACTAATTTTGCAGGATTGTCCCCACTGGTGTGCTAACAGGGATGAACAGAATTTATCATCATTAGCAGGAACAATCCTAACCCCAGTGCAACAAAGATCTCTCCCAGGAAGCAAGTCACAGATGTATCAGCTTTTCTTTGCAACATGTTAACTCTCTGTATATTTTTTTCCCCCTTTTTAGCTCTTTAGTAGCCATCCAGGACCTCTGTCAATTAGGAACTGAGAATGATTTCATACACACTGCTTTTCTTCCATCTCTGTAAGAACTGTGTTGATGGAAGACTATGAGAGCAATGAATTAAGCTATGCATCTTTTTAACAGCCTATTTTGTCAAAAGCAAAATGTTATCAAATTATCTCAAAATATTTCTTTACAAAAAACATTAATAGCATGAATATGTCTTTTCCTCTATAAAATGTGCATTTTCCTATTTTATCACTATTAAGCAATACAGAAATGCTGTTTATTGCAAGCATCGAGAGTATAACTCATAAGCCTTTGAGATGCATATTAACTAAACAAGTTTCACTAAGATTTTATTGCTCTGCTCTCCCAAAAAGTATTGTGATGTTCTCTTTCAAAAACTAATTTAAATATAAAAGAAAGTATCTTTCAAGCATTCTTCACTACAGAGATTTTGGTTTGTATTTCTAAATGAAACAGAACGTTTTTTTATTAAAATAAAACAGAATATTTTCATAACTAATTTAGTTTTTTGTCATAATATGGCCTTAAAGGATTGCCAGAAGTATTGTACTTAATCATAACACATTAGTCTTTCATTGGATTAGCAAGAAAAGCCTGAGTGACAGCCACAATAATATAGCATTACAGAAATTGAAACATTCGTATTTTTCATCTTCTTGAAAAAGTAAGACTGACCCATCAAAAATTAATTTAAATTTTTCTATTTTAAGCTGATTAAGACTCGTACCTGGAACATTCAGTTATTTTTCTGTCTATGCAACATCAGAAGGACAGTTCACTAATCAAAAAATTTCTGATTAAAAATACAAAAGGGACAGAAAAGTCAGTAAGAAAGATACTGTTTTCCTAAACACGTGAAGGAAGTACAAACGCATCACACATCAGCAATCCCTCACGTAAGGCACTTTATAAACCCCTTTCACACAACACCTAACTGTTTTACAGTCTTGAAAGCATTACATGCAATAGGCTTGTGAGGCAGAGCACTGTTTGCTGGCTGTGTAGATACCTAGACAAGGAAGGAAAGGACGCGCTTGACTGCCAGCTGCCTAGCGGTCAGACGTGAGCTTTCTCTGCCTTGCTCCAGAAGGACCCACCACCAGCAAGTTCCAAGCACAAAATGGTACAGGTGTAGTTAACCTCAGAGCCATTCCCAAATTGCAAAATAGCCCTGGTTTCAGCACAAGAACTAACACAGCTCTATATTAAAATTTACCTTTGTTAAAAAAAAAAAAACTAACAAACTGTGCTGAATAAAGCAGTTAACTCACAGTTCTCTGAAGTACGCAAGCTATATCTTGACCAAGGAGGCAATACTCTCATTTCCTTATAAGTGGAAAGACTAATGAACCTTGCACAACTATTTGATTTTTAAAGCCATTTTGCATGATTTTCAGACATGGAAGATTGTTAAGCAGCTGATTGATATAACTGTTCAGTGTGAGAAACTGGATGTGCATTATCCCAAATAATTTGAGAGAAATTATATGCCAGGAATACTGGAATTTTCAACTGTACAAGAGACACTGACTTGCATGTTTTGATTCTCCTTTCACAAAAATCAGTTCACACAACTCCACTTAAATCAAGATTGCACAGATTGTGCATAAACTTTTCCCACTGTTCATCTCTTTTAATCAGATATTCATGGCTACTGTATCTCAGTCACATGTTCTGATAAGATATACAAAATCTTTGAGAGGAGGGCACCAACGGTTAACCATACAAATCTTTTTTTGATGTCTGTAATGGCAGCTACAAATTTATTCCCCGCATTAATCTTGATCACAAGTTCCAGAGGGCTATAAATCCAATTTTACAAGTAGAGATTCCTTAAGTAAAAGATATGATGTTTAATGTTTATTCTGCCTTTAATTTTCTTTGAAAAAAAAATCTTTTAAAGTCTTTCATGTTAATATCACCACACAGAGGCTAATCCTAAAGGATAAGATATTTTTATTCCAAATCCCTAATTTCACACACTTTTTTTCTTTCCTTTTTTTTTTTTTTTTTTTCTCCAAACAAGCAGCTGTCTGCACACAATCATCTCTGGAATCAGAAAGTAAAGAGGAGTAGGATGACAGCAGAAATGTTAAAAGCACCAATAGAACCTGCTGATGATGTAAAATCTATAGTTACCACCAGTTAGGGCCTTCCAGAAAGATGCTAACAACCTTGGGGACTGGTATAAAAGGTAGGCTACACAATTCATTAAGCCATACAGAAGGGACAAACAAAGAATTTCTTCTTTACAAGAAAGTAGTATTATGAGAGTGGAAGCTATAAAACCCAAATATCATTCTGTAATATCAGACAAGGATGAAAGCCAGATGAGTAAACACTGGTAAAATGTCATCTGCACGTCAAATTTTGGCCATATTAAAGAAAAATGAAGTCAGATTAGAACAGATACAGAAGCTGGGTAGGAAGAAGATCAGAGGAATGTACAGCGTTTCACACAAATCTGAAAATATTTGGCTTTCTAGCCTAGGAAATGAGAAACAAGTGTATTGGTCGTTCTCCACAAATACACAAGAAAGATAAGCTCCATGTCCGGTGACTTTTATTTTCCCTAAAACCCACTATCAGCACAAAACTAATAGGCATAAAATAATTTGGGGCTAAAAATACTAATATTTCCAGTAAAAAAAATGATACAGGAGCTTTCCAGAAAAAGTATGGGAGATAAGGAGAAGCAAATTCCCACCTGCAATATGATGTTTGATCATAAGGGTATTGCAGCTTACCTAAAGTTAAGAAAGGAATTCAATTTGTGTTATTTATTCACCAACAGAAGTTGTCTAAAATATCAGATACCCACACTGAACAACCTTAAAATGAAACTGATGTCCAAATAACAGTTAAAATAGCCAAATATATTTAGTAAATTATGGCACTTGAACATGATAAATATGGCCTTTTTAAACATTTCAAACATGGATTCTTCCTTATGTATTATTTTTTCTTAAGCAGTATATTCCTTTGATTCAGACACCCGCTTACTAATATTTTCAATAAAAAAGACTGATGATTTTGTTTCTTAATACTTTCCATGATCTTAGACACACAAGTAAAAGTTTGTATCTTTCCTTAATCAGTTGTCTTTTCCAATGTACCTAGCAAATGGTGTTTCAGAGACACGAAGTGAAAGTTTTACGTATTTTAATGGAGATGGAAGAGATGACATTTTCTGCTGAGCGGTATTGCAACAGCACAGCCTTACATGTGGTTGTCTAATCTGCACAGTTACACAAAGCACTGCAGAAGTCTTCCAAATGTGCAGTATATCCAAACAAGGGAAACTGAGATAGCCAACAAGAGGATGTGAGAATTCAGTGGTGTAGCTAATTGATTTAGAAACAGGATGACCTGAAAAAAACTAATGTATGACTTTCTCTTCAGAAGACATTTGCATGAGCTAGTGTGCACTGAACTACGACATTCCTACCTGTTTGAAGCTTCATTTAAACCTGGCTGCATGGTATTTTACATATAAGAGCTTTAGGTGTCAACATTTTCTCACTGACCATACGTTAGTCTGTAATCTTCACTCAGTGGATATCCTGTTTCCAAACATGCACAGGGGCTGAAAAAGCAACTTACTGTTGAAGCAATAGATATTAAATTATAAAAGTTTCATCAGCTATTTACTTTCACAACTAACTGCTTAAGTGCTTATTAATTCAGCATTAATTTTATTTGTACTTTTAGTGAGGAACACAATTCTATAACAGTGATCCCATAAGAGGCTGAAGAAAATAAATACTCTCCCCAAAGCTGTAACAACCTTTTTTTGCCCTGTCTCACAGTCGGAGAACTTTTCTACCATTCTGCTTTTTCCTTCTTGAACTTCAAGCAACTATCAGTCTGCCCCTCTGAAAATCAAACAAAATACCATCTGAACTCATGAGCTAACAGTGCATATGAACGTAACAGTGCATATCTCGGTATACCCCATTCCTACTAATCAGTGTTTTGGTGAAAGATGCAAGAAAAATGCAAAACTAAAATGCATCATTTTATAAGCCTCTCCCATTACAGAATGTGTAGATGTTTCTGGCAGTGAATCAGAAAAAAAACATCATCTGTCCTGACCATCACCCTGGGCTTCTTGTGCAGCTGCTTGCTCTCACTGCCTCTGTCGTACACAGGCTGAAGCCTGGCAAGCCTGGCACTCTGCTGCACCAACTCTGTGCTAGTAAGAAAACCATACCTAAGTGATACTGCCTTAAACATGCTGCATACATGTCAGCGGCAGGTCATTTCATGCCATACAAGTTGCACTAAACAAAACAGTTCCTGGTGTCAACCCCACACATTTCTGAATTTGGGTCATTTCACAGCACCACAGTATCACAACAATTATGTTTTTCATAGTATTAATATGAAATATCACTATACTAGTATTCACAATGTTTTCTTAAAGTAACATGAATTGATGTGAGTTAACAGCTATTTCAGGGTTTCAGACAGATAAAGACTTTTCTGGAGACATCTACAACTTGTGTCCTTGTTGCTTCTTACTGTCTATGCGTATAAGAAGGCCTGGAGAACATCGGCTTTTCACACGGCCATGAACAGGAGCTCCATGTGATGGTGGCAACGAACCTCCATATCTCACAGAAGCATCCTCAGACACCAAACGCAACCACAGTCTACAGGATGTTTCTTAAACAACACGTAAAAAATCTGCAGCGTACATGGTCAAGGTGAGAGCTAACATTGAGGATAGTCCTGATAGCACATGAGGAGTCCTGCAAGGACAGGAGGAAGTAGCTGGCCAGGGAGGTTTTCAATAAGCACTGGTACCAGAGGAATATCTGACAGTGAAAAAGAAGCAGCTTACTGCATATCACCTTAAGTCAGACATAATTTTGTTGAAATTAGGATTACACGACTGAGACAGAAAGGAATAAAGTGTCATAATTGTGTGTCAAGACATTTATATAGAAAGTACATGTAGGGCTTATATAAATGTTGCTTTAGCAGATGTTAACATTTTCATAAAAAATACTCTTGTCTTTGCCTCACACTCCCCCCCAAGAGTACAGTTCCAAAATGACTATGTGAGTATCAACCCATTCCTATTCCATGACATGAATAATAAAGTTAATGTATGGATATACATTTACTCAATTTAATCAAGTCAAACTCAGTTATGTGCATTATGAAATGAAAATGGCTCCCAGGAAACACAGCTTAAAAAAATGCCCTGCTTCTTTCAGATAGCCTACAGCATATGCAATTACCCAGCAAGTCACTAGGGATAGGAAACAAACAGAAAAAGGTTAAATCTTGCTTCAGTTGCCTGACTGTATTCCTAAGAAATTATTTTTTACTTATCAATCTTTACTTTGTCTCTTTCAGTAGTTGTTACCTAATTGTGTTAGTAAAACTTGCAACTATTCTGCAAATAAGTACAAAATATAAGAACTGCAACCATCCTTTAAGATACTTCTAATTTTGTGTTAACTACTATGTTGTACATATGTTAAGGAGTCTCGCTCCAAAGACACTGAGTCAGCTTTAATTGTTTATGTAGGGTTTTAGTAACACACTTTGAAGCTAGACAGCAACTCTTTGATCTTTAAAAGCTTAAAAGAGAGACTCAAGTGTATATCCTCAAACCTACAGTTAATCTGAATTAAGACTCAAAATGAAGGACTGATTCACATTTCAAATGAATCAGGCATTTTAGGATGACACTGGCTAACTGTTTAGTCTCCAGAATATGTCATTCTTAAGGAGAAATAAATCCTAAGTAACAGTTATGCTGTATTTTTTTTTTTGTAACATTCTGATATAAAGGCCTCCTTCTGTAACATACTCAAAGGGAAGCAATTTCAATTCTTCCTGGAGTCAATAGACACTATAAAGTATTCAACTACTCACATGACAGAAGAACTTAACAACTTCAGCTTTGCTTTTAGAACACAGCTAAAAGAAGGCAGTATTTCAAAATTGCACCAGTGCATTTCACATCAATGTAGAAAATTCCACAATCAAATGAGGAACTGCATCTACTGCCTTATGCTGAACAACAGGAAAAAGATAAAAGCATTCATCTAAGTTGAATCTTAAGAAAGATAGTAGGACCCTACAACGTTATAAAAAAGTAAATAGTTTGGAAGAAAGGAGGATAGGGGTCTGCACAAACACCCAGCTTGGAATGCTTTCTCAAGTCTTTAGTTGCCTTCACTGGAGGAGTATTGCAGGACTTATCTCAAATGTATTTAATATACCTGCACCTACTTAACCATATTCCTTGCTGTGTAGTCTTTTTTACATGCAATATGTGGGACAGTAATCCTGAAATCCTCAACTTAGTGTCATCACAGAGCCACCAGTCAACACATATTTGTGCTACAGATGCCGTACATGCTCCGCACTGGCTGCAGTCTTCAGCTTTTAATCATAACCATGACTGCAGAGCCATGCATAAAGCAGTACCCTTCAAAAATGAGATATAATCCCTTTATTTGTCACTTATTGCAAAAGTCCTGAGGAGTAGCTTTAAGTTTCCTACTTTCTTCTCTTTATTTTAATGTTAAAGCTTTACGAGCCTGACAAGAGGAAGATAGAAAAACACCTTGGTTGAGTTTTCAACCAAGTTTCATTGACCATAGGAGGTTATGAAAAACACTTGCATACTCAGCATAAAATAAAGTTGTATTATCAATTACAGGAAACATTATTCATATTTACACATAACGGATTTCAAAATATTAATTAACTTTAAAATTAGGACTGTATAGCTCCTCCACACAGAATAAAATATTTTACTGTCCAGTGAGACTTTCTGTGGACCCCTCTGCTGCTAGCTGACAGTCAGGCACTGCAATCACATGGAATAGTTGTGGCCTCAGATTCAAGATTTCCGCACTACATCTGTTACAGTGCTAAGGACCATCTGTCAGTCCAGTGCAAATGTGGATGCTCTCTGAATCACGAGACAGACTATAAAAAGAAGTCTGAAAAGCACATACAAGAGTGTACTGTAGCCACTGTTCATCTCAGTGGGAAGGTAGTTAGTAATACATTGTCATTGACATTACTATGTTTCAGAATTAATTTCCTGCTAAAAATAGTAATATTACACACTATTGCACTGTCCTCAGTCACGATGGGCTCCCATGAAAATCAAACACTACCCTATATTTGCCCTAACCTTTCTCATCTGCATTTGTCATCTCCCTGATGAACTTGTGAATTTTCAATTCAAAGTGTTATTGTATACAGAAACAAATTGAAACGATCAAAACAGATATGCTGTATTACTTGCAAATTTCAATTAATACCAATTTCCATTACTTAAATTAGAAAAAAAGCCCATATGGGTTGCTTTCTCCTGGGTTTTGGTCAAGCTTCCTCCACACTACAGGAGATTTGCAACAGACATATCACTTCTCTGTGGAAACACAAAGATGAAATATTCCTCGTTTGACTCCTTATCTCCAACTACTGTTGTCGCTATATCAGACCCTTTACTGGACAGCACAGACACATTAGAAAGAAAATGCTGACAGTAGAGTTGACAACTATTTTATAATGTACCATTACAGATTTGAAAGAAAATCAGAATCAATTAATTTCATTTGTTTTTAATGACAGAACAAGAGGCAACACTTCAAGCTGCAGTAGGGTACATTAGCATCCCTACCAGAGGGAAAAATTACAGTCAGCAGATCATTAAACAAACTGCCAAGTGAAGTTACAGACTCATTATCACTTGAAACATGACATCTATCAGAAGAGCCAGGAATAATAAATCTGTCTTGCCAAAATGGTAATGGGTTGTCCATAAATTCCAGAAGAAACACATTCCAAAATTGAAATGGTTTGATTAGATTACAAAAATTACTTGCTATTACAATCTGCATTGTTTTGTTTAGTCAGTAGTAATGAACATGAGCAGCGATATAGCAAACAGCCTTCTGAAAGATTAGTTGACAGTGTATTTAATGAAGCTTTTTGTTATAAACCTTCACTGCTGTTACTGTTTTGAAATTCCTGTCTTCGAAGAATATAATAGTCTTTGGGGTAGAAAATAACATCCCTTCCATTGTATTTTTTGCATATATTTTCTATACATGTAAACAAAATCAGTACCACTTTCTTGCCATTTATCCCCCTCTATACCTTATCTGAGGAAAAACACTAGCTGGTACAGGACTAAACGCAGCCTCGGGCAACCACTGAAGCAATGGCGGGCAGCCAGCTGCCACAGCCAGCTGCTGCACGGCGGGCATTTGGTGGCAGGGGGCACCGGGAGGAAGGGGTGCTCCCGAGGGGAAAGCAAGCCGGCAGGGTCCTGGCAAAAGACCACCGAGCACCAGGCAAAGGTGCAAGACAAGGCCAAGGCAGGAAACCCAAACAACAAGTTGGGAGGAAAGCTGGCGCCAGCCGGGGCCAGCGTGGCTCAGGTGGGGACAGGGGGTGTCAGGCCGGGCGCAAATGGGGTTCCTGGGCCTTGAGCAGGGACACTGTGGCCCCTCAGGGTTCAGACGTTTGACTCCTACCACCAAAATGCATCGCTTTTGGTTTTGAAGGCATGAAGGCTTTCTGAAATGCCATACTGTAACTTAGATTTTACATTCTGCTCTTTCTCTCATCCGTAAAGTAAGTTCTATTTACAACAGCCTGCTATATCGTGAAAATTAAACTATTTTAGTACAGCAGGGCTAACCTTTGTCAGCATGGCACAGCCATTACAGTACAGAGCCAGACTGTGCTGAAAAATGAGTAACTCTGCAGACTTCTGCCATGCTAGGATGAGGTTTACTACATGCTTTAGTGATTTAAGTAAATGACACAGAAGTCAGTGATTTAATTAAATGACACAGAAGAAACAAAGTTAGAACTGTGAAAATATTAAATTTACTGGCATGCTGTGGTGCATTGACCCTGGCTGGATGCCAAGTGCCCACCAAAGCCGCTCCATCACTCCCCTTCTCAACCGGACATGGGAGAGAAAATATAACAAAAAGTTCGTGGGTCGAGAAAAGGACAGGGACAGATCACTCACCAATTACTGTCACGGGCAAAAATAGACTCGGATTGGGAAAATCATTTTAATTTATTACCAATCAAAATTGAGTAGGGTAATAAGAAATAAAACACAATCTTAAAACACCTTCCCCCCACCCCTCCCTTCTTCTCAGGCTCAACTTCATTCCCTATTTTCTCTACCTCCTCCCCCCAAACAGTGCGGGGGGATGGGGAATAGAGGTTGCAGTCAGCTCATCACACGTTGTCTCTGCCGCTCCTTCCTCCTCAGGGGGAGGACTCCTCACACTCTTACCCTGCTCCAGTGCAGGGTCCCTCCCATGGGAGACAGTCTTCCATGGACTTCCGCAACATGGGTCCTTCCCATGGGCTGCAGTTCTTCACAAACTGCTCCAGGCTGTGTCCCTTCCACGGGATGCAGTCCTTCAGGAACAGATTGCTCCAGTGTGAGTCCCCCAAGGGGTCACAAGTCCTGCCAGCAAACCTGGTGCAGCATGGGCTCCTCTCTCTCCATGGGTCCACAGGTCCTGCCAGGAGCCTGCTCCAGCACAGGCTTCCCACAGGGCCATAGCCTCCTTTGGGCATCCACCTGCTCCAGCATGGCGTCCTCCATGGGCTGCAAGTGGATATCTGCTCCACTGTTAACCTCCATGGGCTGCAGGGGGACAGCCTGCCTCACTGTGGTCTTTACCAGGGACTGCAGGGGAATCTCTGCTCCGGTGCCTGGAGCACCTCCTGCCCCTCCTCCTTCACTGACCTAGGTGTCTGTGGAGTTGTTCCTTTCACATGTTTTCACTCCTCTCTCCAGCTGCAGTTGTGCCCCATTTGGTTCCACCCCCCAGCCCCTTCTTAAATATGTTATCCCAGAGGTGCTACCATTGTCACTGATGGGCTCAGCCTTCAACAGCGGCAGGTCCGTCTTGGAGCTGGCTGGCATTGGCTCTGTCAGACATACATGAAGCTTCTAGCAGCTTTTCACAGAAGCCACCCCTGCAGCCCTCCCTGCTATGAAAACCTCACCACAGAAACCAAATACATTCTAACCCCTGCCCCTGTGAATCACATATTTAAGAAGTATCATTAAAATTCACATATATCACACAGTCATAGAATCATAGAATCATTAAGGTTGGAAAAGACCTCTGAGATCATCTAGTCCAACTGTCAATCCAACAGCACCATTCCTACTAAACCATGTCCCCAAGTGCCACATCTACATGTTTTTTGAACACCTCCAGGGATGGGGACTCCACCATCTCCCTGGGCAGCCTGTTCCAATGCCTCACCACTCTTTCAGGAGAGAAATTTTTCCTAATACCCAATCTAAACCTCCCCTCACGCAACTTGAGACCATTTCCTCTCGTCCTATCCCTGGTTACTTGGACGAAGGGACCAACACCCTCCTCACTACACCCTCCTTTCAGGAAGTTGTAGAGAGTGATAAGGTCTCCCCTCAGCCTCCTCTGCTCCAAACTAAACAATCCCAGTTCCCTCAGCCACTCCTCATAAGACTTGTTCTCCAGGCCCTTCACCAGCTTCGTTGCCCTTCTCTGGACACGCTCCAGCACCTCCATGTCCTTCGTGTAGTGAGGGGCCCAAAACTGAATACAGGATTCGAGGTGTGGCCTCACCAGTGCCGAGTACAGGGGTACGATCACTTCCCTAATCTTTACGATCTTCACAAACTTCACTCAAATCAACAAAAAGAAAAAAAAAAAGCAAGCCAATAAGAAAAAACTGCCCATTATCATTCCCTTCTCTAACATTGTTCAGTCCATGTTTTGCCTGTTACCTCTCCCAATTGTTATCGTTACCTTGAATTGCTCACCCTCTATGCTGGGCACCAAAAAGGACTGTGGTGGTTTGACCACATTAAATACATTAATTTAGAGGGAAAGAAATTAGCAAGGGTATTAACAAGTACTACAGCAGCGACAGCACTGCACTGCCTATTTTGCAAACACTGTGTTTGAGCAAGTTTCCGTGGTTTAGGAGAAGGTTTACGAGGCCTGGTATTTAACCCTAAAACTCATCAATTTTATTACAGAGATCTCAGACCGCACATTAAGTGGCTTCAACACCAGTCCTCTCCCAAACAGAAAAGTGATTGGCAGGTTGGCAAAGAATTGATCTTGGTCCAGCAGATCACCCGCTTCAGTTTCAAGGACAGCCCAGAATAACATTTTGAAAAGACCATGAAAAGGAAATATGTCAAAAAAATTAAAAGATAAAATCTTTTGCATAGAAAACTGCTAGCTGTAAAGTAACAACCAAAGTTACAAGGATTGACAATTTAGCAAGGTTCTTTTTTCTTCTTAGATATTAAAGTTAATTAAAATTGGTGAAGTCATGGAGTCATTTGTGACCTATCCTAAATGTAATATAATCTCGTCTGAAAAGCATGAAATTACTCTGCCTATATCTATTACCTCAATTCTTGATAACTATTATAGTCATTCAATAATCCAATTACTACAATTACACTGCAGAAGTAGGTCCATGCAATAGCCAAAATGGAAAAGATTTGTGACATTGTCTGTACAACATTAATGGACCAAAAGAAACTTACTAGGTAAAACAAATGGAAAGAAACAAAACTTGCTTTGACTTCCCATATATCTGAAAGTATATCTGAAAGTGTTTGATTTGCTGCAGAATAGAACCCTCTATGAACATATATACACTTACCATTTTCAAATGTAAAAGTCAAAATGTATATTAAATCTAGAATGTAATGCTAAAATCGATTACTAATGTAATTTGGAAGGTGCTAAGTTTGACATTGGTAAATAGGCACTCTCAGACACTGGCCAGACAAAACTGCCCAGAACACAGGAACAACATACCCATTAGGGTAAAGCTCCATTTTCTGGTGCCCAACATAGAAGGACTTCATCTTCCTTTCAAAAGGAAATAACACAGTGTCCCTCTGATGTGGTATTTCTGGACTAATGGCCGTTTTATTGTGTGGCTTTCCCATGTTTTGACTGGGGATTAGATCTCCTTCTGTCTTAATTCATTTTATTTCCAGCATCTTCGAAGGAGCAAGACCCTTAACATACATTATTTTTTTTTTCACTGACAAAAAATAAATATTATTATACTAATTAGTACACTACCTGAAAAGAAACTACTGGATACTAATTCTGTAATTCCATCCAGGTTATCCTACTTATATTTCTCTTCTTAGAAGTGCCACACAGACTCATTGAATCACAGTATGATTAAGGGTGGAAGGGACCTTCTGGAGGTCTCCAGTACAGCCTCCTGCTCAAAGTAGGGTCAGCTATGACAGGCACAATTTGTCCCATAACCACTATCCCAAATCCAGCCATTCAGTTTGTTTCTCACCCACATGGTTCTTCACCCATCCAGACCATAATGTACCGGCGTCCTTGATATAAGAATATTGTGGAAGACAGTTTCAAAAGCCTTACTAAAGTACAGATAAGCAATATCTGTTGCTCTCCCCTTGTACACAAATCCCATCATTTTATCATAGAAGGCAATCAGGTGGTCAGGCATGATCTACCCTTGCTAAGTCCACACCGACTGTTCACAATCACCTTCTTCTCCTTCATACAATCATGAAATGTCCTTCACATATTCCAAGAGGATTCACTCCACCATGTTGCATAGGCCCAAAAGTGAGGCTGCCAGCCTGTATTTACCCATATCACCCTTTAGGCCTGTTATTAAGATGGGTGCAACGTCTGCCTTTCTCTACTCATCCGGAAGCTCCCTTAATGTCTATGATCTTTCAAAGATGACAGAGAGTGGCCTTGCAAGGACATCAGCCAGTATTCTCAGCACCCCTGGATGCAGTCCATTGGGTCCCATGGAGCTCTTGCGAGGAAACTCTGCCTTGACCCTCACCCACTACTGGTAGTTCTCCTTCTTAGACTATCCTGAAAGACAGAGGCCAGAGTCACCTGATAGCTGAAGACTGAGGCAAAGAAAGCATCAAGTAGAATCACAGAATCATTTAGCTTGGAAAAGACCTTTAAGATCATCAAGTCCAACTGTAAACCTTATACTGCCAAGCCCACCACTAAACCATGTCCCTAAGTGCCACATCTACACATCTTTTAAATACCTCCCTTTTAAATACCTCAACCACTTCCCTGGGCAGCCTGTTTCAATGCTTGACAACCCTTTCAGTGAAGAATTTTTCCTAATATCCAATCTAAACCTCCCCTGGTGCAACTTGAGGCCGCTTCCTCTCATCCTAACTTGAGGCTTATTCCTCTTTTCCCAAAGTACCTCAGCTTTGTGTCCACTTTCACCTGTCCCATTCAGTAACAGTCTCACATTTCCCTTGTTCAGCCTTTTATTACTAATACAGTGACAGAAGCTTTTCTTGCTGTCCTCATTGTCCCTTACAAGCCTTTACTATAGCTGAGCTTTGACTGTCCTGACACCATTCCCACACAACCAGGCAACTTTTCTAAATTCCTCCTTTGTACTCCATCTTTGCTGCGTTTTCGCACTGAAGCTTAGTCATGAGTTCCCTGTTTAACAAAGCTCTTATGCTGCCAAGTCTACTTGACATCCTGAGTATTGTGACGGACATTCTTACTCATGGAGGAGGTTTCTAGTCTGTCACTCCACTCTGGCTGCAGGACCTAATTAGCTACAGATTTCACCATTACAAAAGTAATCTCATTCAGCAAAATAAGTCACACCAAGAAAGAATATAATTATTTTTATTTATTAGCATGATGATACACTAAGATCTTACATCACTTAGATCCAGAAGTTTCCTTGATCAAGAAGATAAATGTCATGGCCACATCTGTATTTAATATACTCTGAAAAATGCCTGTAATTGAGGCTTCCTTTATTCTCCTTCATAAAATAATTCTAATAGTCAAAAAGCTCTGGAGAAGAAGAGAGAGAGTGAAGAACATTTCATAATCCCCCAAAATTTATTCTTCTACAGATTTTTTTCTTTAGAGGAAAACACAGTGAGTGGTAAAAATAATTCAACTTTTGACAGGTGGCTTTCATCTACTTGTTTCTTAATTCCCTTCTTTTTAGAAATAATTATTAGAATTACAGTTGTGATGGATGAAAAACACCTTCACCATGAAACTGCATAGGAACAGATTGCTCGGATGACTTTGTGTATCTCTGAGGATGGAGATTCCACCAAATTTGAACTTGAACCTTGGATCTGCTTGGATCTGGGACTCATGATCTCACATAGTAGCTAAATACGTCAGGTATCTTGAAGAGGCAGACTCTCCCAGGTCCAACTGAAACTTAGCTCCAGCCTGGCAAAGTAGAAAAACATAAAATATACACACATATGTACATGTGGCCGTAAAGTGGCAGGCTATATGGCATACTATTCCTGAAAGGTTTCTGATTCCTGAATCACAAATTCCCCAGTTTACTTTGCTGCAGAAAAATTAAGCTGCAATTTAAGCAGAATAATTCTCCCACACAATTCATGAAATGAACTGAACAGCAATTAATAATCCTGTTCCTTCCACATACACCAAGCAAATGAAAGGAGTAGATGTGTGGAATTGGTTGGTGTGTATGGCTCTGCATACTTTTTATAGAACGTCCTACACAGAAATCACACAAGTAGCTCCAACTGAAACATTTAAACTGTTTATCACTGCTATAAAAAACAACTAATGCTCAAACAAGTATTTAAACTTTGTCATGATCAATGCAGTTGCAAACCTGTTAATAATACCCAGAATATGTTGATTATCCACAGAACAGTGTTCATTTTGCAATCATATGAAGGGATTCTGCTATCAAAAAGGCTGTAAATCTGAATGCTAAACACCACAGTCAAGCACAAAAAAACATTTTAACAGAAAGAAACAACTACAAAAACATTGGAAACATTTTTTTTTTTTTTAAATAAAAGAAATTGGAGGATTAGGGAGAATCATAAGCCAAACATAAGTCAATCATCTATTTCATGCTCCAGGATGTGTAATTATGAGTACTTCATGAGATATGTCTACAGCAATCCTTCTCGATTCAGCATATTGACCAGGCGACAGTTGAAGTCCCATAAACAATTTTTACACACAGATATGGGCCTACTGAAAAAAGTCGATAGCAAAGAAAATGCATGACTCAAAGAGTCAGGGGATTGATGCTGCTTATACTATAGAAGATAATATTGACAGTCTTCAGATACACAGAAAGTTGCTGCAAAAAGCAAATAACCTACTGCAGAGACCAAACAAAGTAAGAGCAGACTTCAACTGCAGAAAAAAAAAAGGAGTAAAGTCAAAGGAGTGAAGAAATGCAGATTAATCAACTCAATCTGATCCTGATCAGCTTGGGTCTCCAGGTGCCAGGGAGCAGCGAGAGTGGGCTGCTCCACCAGGGAAGGCAAACAGGGAGCTCAGGGTGCTCGTGAGGCAGGCAGGGGCAGTGTCCTTACCCACCAGGAGTGCAGTCCCACAGTACACGCGCAAGAAACGCAGAGCACAGTGCCAGCCAAAGTACAATCTCAAACCTGACAGAATAGTGAGGAATGTTTATAAACAGACATAGGTAATGCATGAAGAACAGACACGTATATTCTCCTTAAACCTGGTCAAATCAGAGAAGTTCTTTCTCCTCCCATTCAGTTGATCTGTAATAAGAAAACTTCATGTTGTATACTCACTTCTTTTCACTACCACTGTAATCAAATTATTGGCAGACAAGACAGTCAAGATACTAGAAAGAGCTGGCAACCTGCAACAGGAACTGAGAATAACTGGGAATTAAGTCATTAGGGCGCTGGGAACTGCAGTCACATTTATATATTGCTTTTTTGTAGGCAGAAAAAGCCCTACACTACTGCTAGGTTATGGGTGTTATCTCTTGTCCAAGGATGCCTTAAATCAGAATTAAACTGCCAGAAATACTCTTTTCAAAACATTTTTTTTAACTCTAATCTCCCCCCAATCTTTAATTTATTTCCTAACTTTTCCTGATTAATTAATAGGAAGAATAATTTCCCCTAGTAAAAAAGAGGGTGTTTTGCATGCCTCAAAAATTACCCATGTCTATTGCCTGGAATGTTCTTCACTGATCTGCTCTGCCTCACTTCTTAAAAGAACCAAGTAATGGTGAGTACTCTGCAGTCCATGAAGAAGAGGAGCAAAACAAGCAGCAGCAGATCTTCCCTCTACAGAGTTCCTCAGTTTGTGTAACTAAGGGAATGTGCAAATTGAAAGAATATTTTCCATCTTATTCTCATAGCACATCTGGGAATAATATTCCAAATCACACCTTCTCAAATGTAAGAAAATCAGGAAGGATCAGTAAGAAGGAGGAAGAGAAGGAGCTGTCAACATTTATTCTTTCAGCCTGATCTCCAGTGCTACGCAATACACTAGAGCCTACATGTTCTGAGGAAAGTGGGGGTTTAGTGGGGGAAGGCAAGGAAGAGACAGGTACTCTCCTCATTTGTACACTACTGCAGAGAGAGAGGGAGAGGAAGAAGGAGAGGAAGAGAGAGTGCCGTTAATAAGAAGGCTGCATCTTTTAATCACATTTGGAATATAAAAACATAGAATCGAATTTATTGAGCCTCTATCCAGACAGACTAGTAATGCATTACAAGAGAAGCAGATCTGCAGAGCAAAGCTGCTTTTGTCAAGGACGCAACACTCCTACCATGGGCATTTTGGGCAGGTTTTATTTTGGACTTGCTATAGCATATTCCCATGGACTGAACCCTCATTAGCGGCTACAATTAATCAGGTGCAAACACCTTTCAGTTTAGTTCCATCTGAAAGACATTCAGCTTGGATGCTTCTGTAGCAGCATTTTAGTTCACACTAGAAGTAAATTTTGAAGCTAATCTCCCCCAGTCATTCCCACTTCTCATGCTGCGGTCTGCATTGTAGCCTGGTTTCAGAGCACACGAGCTAGAGGTATGCCCCGGGGCACACCTAGAGAGCCCAACCACTAACAGGCGTTCAGTCCACAGGATCAGGCTAGAGCTAATCTGAGATAAAAACCCAGAGATTCAGTCTCCCTGTTTTACTCCAGAAATCTACTCATATTCAGATGCACTACTTACCAGCATAGGATGTACCTTCAGTGCACTCCAAACCACTTTACAACACAGACTACACAGCAATAAATACAGATGATAATGAGATTCACCTGAAAACCACATACCTAATCCATAGTAAAACAGTAATGCACATGTCCTAGGATGAAATAAAGACTCACTGGAATGGAATAGTTTCCATCACCATTTTATGCTTTGTTCTGCAAGCCACAGAGTATATAAATATTTGCCTGTTTTGAAAAAAATAAGTCCTTTACTCAGCTCACTGGTGGTAAATTCCCCTGAATAAAAGGGTCAGCAAGTCTCAAACACTTACGAGCACATCAGGTTAGTATCACTGACAAACAGGACAGCTACAGCGAAGAGTCTAAGCGGTAGCATATGTACTAGCAAATAAAGCAGCTGAGGGCCTGGAGGTCAGCTGGCACAGCTCATGTCAGTGAAACTAAGCAGTTTTGCCCTCCCTGAAGACAGGAACCACAATCGTGCTGCCCACAGGAATGGCCCCAAGTCACAGTCTGGATATTGTTTGGAAGACTGCTAATTAACCAAGGACAAAATTATGCTAAGGAAAATGCTCACAATTCAACAGTATGGTCAAATGCATTTCAGTGCTTGGAGCTATGCTGTGGCCTTCTTAGTGTAGTTGGTAGCCAGTAAATCCAGCCTACAGAAAGTAAAAGATACCAAAACCTATCTTCAGAAGGGTACAATCTGAATGGAGTATTACTCTGCTGCTACAGTAGTTACTTGACCACCTCCAACAAAACTCCCAGAACTTGAGGTATGGCTGCACCTCTAAATCATAGGTTACCCTGTAACACCAGTGGAGAGACTGGAAGACTTTTAAGCCTTTACAAACTAAGATAAGTTGTTATGTTCCAGTTAACTGAAACAGTCATAAAAAGTATCTGTAGCGCTCGTTAGTAAAAGCACCTTAATTTCACATAAGAACCTGAAATTAGTTCCACAAGATATTTGATCTGTAAATATCAAGCAAGCTGATGAGAGACTATTTAGATTGTAATTTACAATTAGTGTATCTAAGTTTTTATTCTGTGCAAAAATGTTCAAGATGACAATTTTCCATTATATTTAAGAAAGAAAATATTCTTTAGTATTTCTTGCAGATTATATATAAAGAACACAGACTACTGCTTGGATTGTTCTTTTTAAGTTACAGCCAATTAAATCTAAGATAGAGAATTAGCTCTCAGTGAGCAGAAGCCCTCTTAATGAAACAACCACACCACAAATAAAAGCAGAGCTGATAGTCAGACAAGTCAGTTAGAGAGAAACGCTACCCTTAGCCCTAAATAATATTCCCTCATCTTTCATTTTGGAGAATGTTTTGATTACTTAATTTAAATGGAAAAGATCCCTTCTACATTGTCCTGTGCTCAATGGGCATGTTCAGGACAACCAGGGGATCAGGCCCAGCCAGCATGGGTTCATGAAAGGCAGGTCCTGCTTGACCAACCTGATCTGCTTCTATGACAAGGTGACCCACGTAGTTGACGAGGGAAAGGCTGTGGATGTTATCTACCTGGACTTCAGTAAAGCCTTTGACACTGTCTCCCACAGCATTCTCATGGAGAAGCTGGCAGCTCATGGCTTAGGCAGGTGCACTGTTTGCTGGGTTAAAAACTGGCTGGATGGCCGTGCCCAGAGAGTGGTGGTGAATGGAGTTCAATCCAGTTGGCAGCCAGTCACAAGCGGTGTTCCCCAGGGCTCAGTATTGGGGCCAGCCTTGTTTAATGTCTTTATCAANTGTTTAGTCTGGAGCAGAGGAGGCTGAGGGGAGACCTTATCGCTCTCTACAACTTCCTGAAAGGAGGGTGTAGTGAGGAGGGTGTTGGCCTCTTTGCCCAAGTAACCAGCGATAGGATGAGGGGTAATGGCCTCAAGTTGTGCCAGGGGAGGTTTAGATTGGCTGTTAAGAAAAATTTATTTCCTGAAAGAGTGGTCAAGTATTGGAACTGGCTGCCCAGGGAGGTGGTGGAGTCCCCATCCCCGGAGGTGTTCAAAAAACTTGTAGATATGGCACTTTCAGGACACAGTTTAGTAGGAATGGTGCTGTTGGATTGACAGTTGGACTAGATGATCTCAGAGGTCTTTTCCAACTTTATTGATTCTACGATTGTATGTTTCTCCCTAGGGACAAGAGTTTTTTTCAATTTATACTGATAACACTCTCTTGACTGGCATCTGTTTACCGAAGTTTCACAGAAATGCTTGAAAAGTAATGATGCACTACAAAACAATCTTTCTTTTCCCATTTATAAATTGCATCCAAAAGGAATTTACAGAACCGCATTATGTTCATCTCACACCTCAGTGCCACAAACCATGGCAACGGGTTGGTGGGTTTGTTTTACTTTTATTTATCTTACTCCTGCTAGATATGATGGGCTAAGTCATAACTTTTGTAAGGCAGCATAGTCTGAAGCTAATTTGCAAAATATAAAAATATTTTATAGCTCTCCCAGTGCAGACAGCCCTAACACTAATTGCTTAAAAAACATACATGAAGCACTCTTCGCAGTTTTTTTGTGGCACTTGGCAATGAATCACATATTGGACTAATAGAGGGGAAATTTTATAAATTTTAAAATATGAAGTCTTCATTTTATGCTATAACTTGATGAAGCAAGATGTTTTTGTGGAACAGAATTAGATTGACCCTGGTCAGCTCAAAATGACACTAGAATTATGAGAATTAGAGTCAACTCAAGCACGTTTACTACATTTAATTATATTTAACTATGAAAACTACAGCCAATAGACATTAAGTTAACCTTACTGACATTCATGAAAGTCTGTCACACTGCTGAAAGCTCAAAAGAAGAAATAAGAGATAGCAGAAGCTAATCTATGGTCTTTCCCTACTACACATAGGAAAAAAAAACAAAAAACAAAAAACAAAAACCAGTACTCCCTGAGGTCTAGGTAACACCTGTATGCCTACTCACTCCGTTTACATCCATTCCCTCTAATAACTACCTTACAATGTTTCTATTCTTAAAAAAAAAAAAAAAAAAAAAACAAAAAAAACTCCTGCCTTCATTTTTGTTTACTTCTTGTCAACTGGTGTGATAAACTGTGAAATAGAGCAACTACAAAGAGCACATGTTCAGCTAATGAGAAAGCCTGAAAATCTTTTTTTTTTTTTTTTTTTTTTTGTTTTTAATNTTTTTTTTTTTTTTTTTAGGGGTAAAGCAAGTATTATAAAGAAGGAGCAGAAATGAGTGGAGTACAGAAGTAGAGAGGCACATAAGCACAATTAATCACACAATAAACTAAAACATGAAGAGTTGACAAAAAACAAATTGAGTCAGATTCTTAACTGTGGTCAGTTTGGGATTTTTCCTGACTTGGAGTCAATAGAAGATTACCCATTCTTTCCTCTTTCCTCACAAGTGAAAGAAATATTCTTGAGGGTATTAAGTCCCTCAAGATAATTAAGCATTAAGCTCCAACTGCTACAAGTTTGCCCTTGGTAAGAATTACAAATCTAACTTTTGTTTTCTTACTCCAAAGGTTCAATCAGAGGTAGTAAAAGTCAAGAGAAGGAAGCCTTCTTCCAAGCTACAATTCTTATTGTCATAAACAACAGAAAGCTCTTTCGGGTTGTGTATGCAAGTCAGATGTAAACAATTTCAGTTTGTTAATTCTCACCAGTAGATTGCCCTGGTAGCATTCTGACAATTCAGACTTGCTTCCTGGACCATCTACTTTCAGGAATACCTACATAATCCTAAACTAGATATGCTTAAAGCAGACTGCTTTCTTGTTGGATTCAGTTTGTTTTCTGAAAAGATCACATTGCTTTTGAAAGTCCTTTGGGACGAATGCATCCTGCTACATCTCCAACCTTGATTGCTTAAACTCCGACCTTGATTGCTTAAACTGAGTTGTGATGGTGTCATGTTTTTGTTAATGTCTCATTTAACAAAAAACCTACAGCTGTTAAAACTTCTGGAAGTCGAATTTCAATAAGGAAATTAATTTTTTGAAAATGGAAGGCACACTGGATAGAGTTAAGCCTCATCTTCAGAAACTTTATAAGTAAAATGGGTGATACATATCAAATTTCACTTGATTGGGAGCAAAGATGTAAAACTGTAAACAGTGAATAAATTGGCCCATAAGCAATTTCTGCTATCCTTTATGTAACACATTAGTAATTCAACCTTAAACTGGTGTCAGTTGGTGATTTTGGCTACAGTAGATTTCAGTAATTTTCTAATGTAAAATGAGTGTGAAGTTTATCTTAAATATACCAAGGAAACTGGAGGTTTGTGTGGCATTAGATACAGTAGGTTGAAGTGTATGTATTACCTAGAGGTTATCTGAAGACTGAGAAGGTCTTCATGTAGTGCTTGATAACCTTGGAGGATATGTAATTTCTAGAGACAGTAAGAATAAAAATTTCCTGCCTTATGAATTGTAAATGGTACTAACCATAACCTATTCTGTGGCTATCACTTGGAAGAAACATCATACAGCTAGTCCATGTATAATAAAGTTCTTGTCAGAAAATAGTGCCTTTTTTCTCCCTCTATCTTTCAAATATTACAAGTACAGACACATACGGGTATGCATGCTTGTTCCAGTAGAATCAAAGATTCCTTTAATGATCACAAAACCCTGAATAACAGACTTGGAGATTTTAGTACAGTAAAGTTACTCTTCAAAGCACACTAAAAAGTCTAAGCCTTTTATGTAATGTCATTTTTCTCTTATTATTTAAAAAAGATTATTCTGTTTACCACATCCAGCATATGCACCATATGATGCACCAGATGCCTTAGTAATTAATTCATCTTTTAAATGAAAAGTACAATAAATAGTTGCATAAAACTGTGTTGATGCAACTGATAACTACACTGACAATTCAAAAGTAGAAAAGGAAAAGATTTCATAAAAAGCAATAGCTACATCACAAAACAAGACTGTCAGACTGAACTGGCAACATATGCTTACTTATGCTTCAACTGTATTCTGAAAATGAGCACACAGCACAGTTTACTGTATATCCTTAGACTGCTATTCCGTCAGGGCTCATGAAGGGTGGCAGAACATCTAAATGCTACATTTACAAAAATGCTGTGTAAGACAGCAGGATATGTTGAAAAAAATAGAGGAAAAGACACATCATATAAAGCTAGATTGTAATACGTGCTTGAAGAGAGTAAAATATTTTAATAGTGTAAAAGAAACTTGCATTTTATTAACACAACACCACCTATGAGTAATTCCTTAAGCCTTTCTAAAAACATGACTTAATTCTGTTAGGCAGGATTTGTATGGAAAGATATGTGCCTGTGAATTTCCTTGCAATATCTACGTCTTAGCTGCAGCCAGTGAAAAAACTGAAAAATCTCTTTGCCTGTTGATTGAACAGCCTTTGCTGGAGAGAAAGATGGCCACACATTCTTGTGATGAACAGTTTTCAGATATGCATGCATCGTTCTGATACCCAACATGAGGTCCATTCTTCTGACACTTTCCTTCAGTAAACTTAATAGTTTTACATACACCTAGAGGAAAAACACAGCTTCTATAGAGGAAACAAAATAAATATTCATTACTATCTCCCAAATCATTTAGCACTGTTTTGAATGTGTATGCTTGTTCTTCCATGTATTTCATGTTACAACTTAGCTATTACATAAGCTACGCAATATATCCATATTCATGGTGATGCTAAACATACTACTCCTTAGTTACACGAGCAGCAGAAGCAAATGTTTGTGCTCATAAGTTAAATGAATGAGTATTCTCCACAGAAGTCCGCATCCATTACTGGATGGAATAGTGCCTGATTTACTGAAAGGGGGGGCGGGAAAAAAACAAAACCAAAAACACAAAACAAACCCCAAAAAAAAACATTGAGAAACTCTAATTGAGATACAGAAGAAAACTTTAAAACTTAAAAACATTCCCCACATAATGTTTGGGGAAGTTTCATCATGTATTCAGGAAATGTAAAGTACTGAAAGACAATTTACTCAATACAAATTTACAAAAACAAACAAACAAACAAAACCCCAAAACCACCAACCTCAAAACCTTAACTAAAGCCTCTTTCCTTCAGCTTCTCCACTGGTAAAGTAGGAACAATAATGCTCACCCACTTCACAGTGTACTCTGAAACATAATATACTATTATTTACAGTTTTTCCAGTGTACAGACAGATGCTAACAACTGTAAGCAGTATGAACCACAGTAACAGCACTGTGAAAGCTCTGTCCACCAGCATGCATAGTGCAGCCAATGCACTGTTTTTCCACTGGCTATGTGAAAATAGCCCATCACAAAACACAGGCTGAGCTACCGTGAGCCCCATTTGAACTCTTTCCATTTGTTGTTAGGCCTCCCACAAAACTGGGCATAAAAGGGGAATTCCCACCAAAATGTGCAACCATCAAAATTCCATTTTCTGGCAAGGAATAATCATCAAGAGCTGACAATAAAGATTTGCCACTGAAAGGTGTTGTTTCCATCTCTGTCTGGGGGAGACTGCTTCTGTGGTCCTCAATAAATGAATTAACCCCTCTGCTACACATCTTCGTAAGTGAAGTGCAGAAGTCAGTACTGCTTTAGATCAAGGAACTGCTACAAGACCCGGCTGCTCAGACTCTGGGAAGTATGTTTATAGTGCAGATGATAACCGCCTATGAAAAAAGCTACTCCGGATGCAGTTTGCACAGCAGACTGCATTACACAGAACTTGCCTTTCAGGGGAAAAGTTTCTCCTCCAGTTTTGGTGACTTAGAAGTCTCATATAAACTGTGCAAAGGAAAAAATCCCAAAACAACAGACATAAAACAGTCGTGCCAGTTTGGCATGGTGGAGGGAAGCATTATAAGGCTAATGGTTTTACGGTATCATACAGTAAGAGCACATACTGTGCCACTTTAAATACAGTAGAAAACAACTGAGGTTTTGCATTGATTTTCCTGCCCAGAACTTCTCCAAATACTTCACAAGGAGATGATAAATGAGATAATATTGATTAGATTGTGCTAAAGGGTTCCAGCTCTTCAAGGTTATATCCTTTAGAGAGTTTGTAAATCTCATTACAGAAATCTGCCTGCTGATATACATAAATAAAGAGTGGCAGAAGGCTTCCAGCACGACAGCTCTCGCTGAAGTCACACTGTTCTTCAGACGGAAAGTTCAGACAAGCAGGTACAGAGGAGTTCAAAATGGTAGAATCAGTCCACCTTTTTCAAAGAAAACAGACCAAAAAAAAATTTAGATCATATCTGTGTTAAATGAGTGTTACTGACAAAGGGCATCTGGAATGAAGCATAATCTTGGGCCTCCATTGGCTTTAACTGTCAGCTTCGTCAGTAATATGAAGGATGAGCAAATCCACTAAATTGTTCCAAGTACTTTACTTTAACATGCAATTTTTATAGTAAATTAATCTTAACCGCAGATGAAAGTCAGCGTCAGCCTTTCTNTCAGGGTTAAACCACAACAGGTACTTTTACTAGCCATCTGCTTTTTAAAAATTTTCAATGCTTAGGATTTCTCTCTGAGACATCGGGGCGAGGGAGGGGCAGGGAGGGGAAAAGAGTAATACTGAAAAGGACCAGGGATCCTTCTGTCCTGGTGGACAGACGGCTGTACAGTCACCAGTGCATGCTGCCAGCCACGAAGGCTAACAGCCTCAGCAACAACAGGGACAGGATCCATGTAATCAGTTCCCTTTACCTGGCACTCAAGAGACTGCATCCAGTTTTTGGCCCTGCAATATAAGAAATATGTTGATAAACGGGAGCGAGTCCAATCAATGCTCACCAAAACAGTCAGGGGGCTGGAGCACTTCCCCTGTGAGGAGAGGCTCAGTAAGCTGGGCTTGCCTGAACCTAAAGAAGTGGCTTTTGGGGTGAGCTAACAGCAGCCCCCCGCTTCACTGTGAAAACAACCCAGCAGGGAGCAGGTTGCCCAGAGGGGTGTGCAGTCTCCATCCTTGGAGGTTTTAAAGATGCAATGGGAAAAGACCTGAGCAACTCAGTCTGAATTCAACACAGTCTCTGCTGTCAGGGGAAGGTTAGGCTCGCAGACCTCCCAAGGTCCCTTTCAACCTGAATGAGTCTGATTTGTGTTTGCTGTCTCTATTATCGGGATGTCACTGACAAGCAATATTAGGTCTCAGTGTTGTAGGAACACGGTCATGCCCTGTTCCTTCTGCGGAGCTCTGCTACCATTTCTATTCTTGGCTGTCTCTGCACTCCTGAGTGAACGTGATTCTATTTATATTAATCTCGTAAAATGCTCAAAACATCAGAAAAACATTGCTTANGGGGGGGGGGGGGAAGTGCATGAAACAGCACACAAAAAAGCAAGTATAATAATCTGTTAAATTCCTGTTATGCATTCTTAACTAATGGAGGAAAAGAAGAGGTACTGTCCTGGTTTCAGCTTAATTCAGAGTTCATTTTCTTCCTAGTAGCTGCTATAGTGCTGTGTTTTGGAATTAGTATGAGAACAATGCTGATAACACGCTGATGGTTTAGTTGTTGCTCAGTAGTGTTTACACCAGTCAAGGACTTTTCAGCTCCCCATGCTCTGCCAGGGGCACAAGAAGCTGGGAGGGGACACAGCCAGGACAGCTGACCCAAACTGGCCACAGGGCTATTCCATACCATATGGCGTCACGCTCAGTATAGAAAGTGGGGGGAGTTGGCTGGGGGGCAGCGATCGCTGCTCAGGGCCTGCCTGGGCATCGGTCAGCGGGTGGTGAGCAATTGCATTGTGCATCACTTGTTTTGTATATTCTTCTATCATTATTATTATGATGATTTTCTCTTCCTCTGCTGTCCTATTAAACTGCCTTTATCTCAACCCAAGGGTTTTAGGGTTTTTTTCCCAGTTCTCTCCCCCATCCCACCGGGGCAGGAGGAGGGTGAGTGAGCGGCTGTGTGGTGCTTAGTTGCTGATCAGGGTTAAACCACAACAGGTACTTTTACTAGCCATCTGCTTTTTAAAAATTTTCAATGCTTAGGATTTCTCTCTGAGACATCGGGGCGAGGGAGGGGCAGGGAGGGGAAAAGAGTAATACTGAAAAGGACCAGGGATCCTTCTGTCCTGGTGGACAGACGGCTGTACAGTCACCAGTGCATGCTGCCAGCCACGAAGGCTAACAGCCTCAGCAACAACAGGGACAGGATCCATGTAATCAGTTCCCTTTACCTGGCACTCAAGAGACTGCATCCAGTTTTTGGCCCTGCAATATAAGAAATATGTTGATAAACGGGAGCGAGTCCAATCAATGCTCACCAAAACAGTCAGGGGGCTGGAGCACTTCCCCTGTGAGGAGAGGCTCAGTAAGCTGGGCTTGCCTGAACCTAAAGAAGTGGCTTTTGGGGTGAGCTAACAGCAGCCCCCCGCTTCACTGTGAAAACAACCCAGCAGGGAGCAGGTTGCCCAGAGGGGTGTGCAGTCTCCATCCTTGGAGGTTTTAAAGATGCAATGGGAAAAGACCTGAGCAACTCAGTCTGAATTCAACACAGTCTCTGCTGTCAGGGGAAGGTTAGGCTCGCAGACCTCCCAAGGTCCCTTTCAACCTGAATGAGTCTGATTTGTGTTTGCTGTCTCTATTATCGGGATGTCACTGACAAGCAATATTAGGTCTCAGTGTTGTAGGAACACGGTCATGCCCTGTTCCTTCTGCGGAGCTCTGCTACCATTTCTATTCTTGGCTGTCTCTGCACTCCTGAGTGAACGTGATTCTATTTATATTAATCTCGTAAAATGCTCAAAACATCAGAAAAACATTGCTTACAATATGAAACAGAGGTCTGAGGTGTAAAAAGAATACCAAAGCTGTTCTTTTTCTAAGATCAGGCATTGTTTTTCAGAGCAGCAGGTGGGCACAAGTCTTATTTCCATTAGGATGGTAAAGCCATAAGTTTGAATGTTTTTTTATCAGTTTGATAACTGTTTTCATGGAGATATGTACAGGCAGAAACACGATTCAGATTTGGTTTGTAATCGGAGGGAAGCCAAGTGAAGAAACATGAAACATTTGGATACTCTGGCATTTAGGAAGTGCTTGGGAAATTTTTGTAATAGGACCTTGAAACTGTTAATTTCACAGATTTTTAGGGGAAAAAATATCTTCCCATATTAGTGGGAAGTCAACAGAATTTGCACTGGAAAGTAATTATTAGGCTTCACACAACGGAACGCATGGATACCCCCTCCCTGTCATGAAGCTCCGCCATCTATTTTCTTGTGTTTTCCATCCCCAAATCAGGCCACAAATTCCATTCACTTCACGACAAAAGTTTCTGAAATCAGCTTTTGCCCAGCAAAACTTTTAATAGAAAATGAGTGTGTGGGAGGAAAAGCTGCAATTAATAAGTATGTTCTATTGATTTGTATGGTGGCATGGACTGATCTGGAAATAATCTTGAAATCCATGCCACCTTAGTGCTGATATAACTGTTAATAAAAAACTTGGAGCTTCTTACAGTCATACACCGTCTACCTGAATGCAGTCCAAGCCTACCAAAATACTGGCGTGGAATATTAATGGCAGTCATCTATTTTAGGAAAATGGCAAGATTAGATGTTGACCCTGAATAGATAGGGAAAAGGTAAGACACTGATGTTTGTGGTAACATGACACCTAGTGTTCACTTTCAGGAAGCTTCTGTATTGGTGGGTGCCAAATTTTGAAAAAACATGAAAGCCCCAGGACTTGCTTTCCAAAAACAAAGGTGAATATTTATACTAGCATCTCTATCCAAGTATCTAAATTACATAGACATAGTGGAGAGGAAAAANAAAATAGGAGAAAAAAAAAAAAAAAAAAAAAAAAAAAAAAAAGAGGAGGAAAAAAAGGAACAGAAAACTGCATGTGCTGCATTTCCTCCTCTTACTGAGTTCACAATTAGGGTAACTGCAGAAAAGAGCAGTATCCAAAAAAGTTCCACATCGTCTTTTTCCTTTGGGTTTCTGCTGAAAAAAAGAAAGTCTACTGATGGGGGGTTTTTTGTGGTTGTGTATGGAAGTTATTAGAAAACTTGGTCTACTACATATAACGTGCACAACAGAAGTTTAAGAGAATAGTCCCTATTCTAAAAACACAAAAGCAAAGCCCACCTAGTGACAAGGTTTATTTATACATAGCAATGAGCTGTACACTTTTATTTCTTCATTTAAAATTCAGGCATATCAACAGCACGAGTGACTTTAAGGCTATTATTTCCTTTCATGCTTCTAGCAACACAATGAAAACCACAGTATCTAATGCATACTAAATCATGAGACCATAAAATCCACATAAAATCATGGGACAGGCACATTGACATAGTGGGTAACAATTCCTAAGCGATTTGACTTCTTGAGTATTTCTAACGGCAAAGAGGGGGAAGAATTATATGAGAAATCAGAACAAAAATTTCACTACAGATAGAGGAAACATATGCTCCTTTCTGAAATCAGCTCAATATCTGCCTGATCCCAAATGAAACAAGTATCAGAAATTACACTAAGAAGAGACTGGCAAAACATTAGAGACAAGGTCTGACTGAAAATTCAGTTCTGTAGAACAGAACATAAAAAACTGCACTTCAAGAAGCTTATAGATACATTGCAAGAAACATTATTAAAAGATCTTGTTAGTGTTAAAAATACAAGCGTACAAAACACATTAGTACTGTATTTCAAATCTAGCATGCTGTCTTTAATTTAAAAGTATGCTGAGTTACTTTCCAAGGAGTAGTATTTATTTGTCAACCTTCTGAATTAAAAAAAAAAAACAAAAAAAACCAAAAAAAACCATACCTTTAAGTATTAAGACTGTNGTTGTTTGGGTTTGGTTTTTTTCCTCAGCTGGGTTGTTGTTTTTTGTTTTTT
>VZTL01057569.1:102664-119938 GCA_013400535.1 Scopus umbretta | reverse complement strand
GGGGGGGGTCAACTTTTTCTGTCAGAATTGTCTTTTACTGGGAAATTAGTTTGCTAATTAAATGAAACATTTTTTTTGGTTAGAAGCGTCTGCTTCTGCCAAAACCAAGGTGGTTTGTTTGGGTTTCTTTTTTTGTTAGTTTTAAACCTGGAATTGAAATACAAAACACTGGCAATTAAAACTTTTAATCCAGAACCTGGAATATTCTTGTTTAGAAATGCTTCGTTCGGAAGAGCAGCACCACCAGTTTAGGACTGTGTGTCACCACCTGCTGTTATTTTAGCAGAGGTTTGTATTCAGTGGCTCCAGCAGCTCTTGGCCATCGCCTGCAGCCTGCCAGGCTGCCTTCCTGCGACAGGGCTTCGCTAGGGGCTCCCTTCCTTTTTGGACCAGAAGGGAGTCAGGTGTGTACCAGGCGTCATCTTCCAGCAACACTTATTTTTAGGGAGGTGCCTTCTAGATTACACGCTATACACAGTTTTAAGTACTTGTACGCATAGAGCTCACAAGCAGTTATGCATCTGGCTTTTTTTAAAACAAAGTATTATCTCTTGGGGTGGAATTGAATACATTCTACTTCAAGTAATTTGTCAGAGAATTTCTGTTTTTCATGCAAAAGAGGGATGCATTTTAATAGTCGTCTTAATGCATTCAGATCATTCCCATGGAAAGATGGAGCCAAACCAATACAGCAAAACCCTGCTCTCAAATTTCTGAAACATTCCTGAATATTTTTTCATAATTCACTTTGATGATTTTCCTGGCTCATTTAAGAGCATTTAAATTTTGTCTGGGAAGTGAATTTTAAAGTTAAAAATAAGAAACAAGATTTGACATTTGTGCATGCACATGTTCTTACTATAAATCCTTATGCTTGTCTAATATGGGAACAGAAATACCAAAAGGAGGCCAAAATACACCCATTTATAAATTTCTTATTATTCAGGGGAATTCATACTATGGAAACTGGTCTAGAACATATAGTGAGTTTGCTAAAATACGTAAGTAAAGTTGACATAAATAGGAGAGAGAGAGTTGCTTTTCTCGGGTTCATTACAACAAACTTTATTTATTTACCTGCCTGTCTCATTTGCCAGTCAAAATCAGGGCTAATAAGGCATCTTTAAGGCAAACGCTCACTAAGTATTGGCGTCTTCTGTATGGTCAGGCAGGCCTGGACTTTGGAGAAAGAGAAATCAGTCTTGCAATCATCAAGACGTCCATAGGCACAAGATGTCCACAGGCAAGGATCAATTCAAGTATTTGAAAAATGAATTGATCCGCGTTCCAGGGGGTACCTCTGTGGTGCCGGTTAGGAGCAGCTAGCTGACGGGAGCCCTGCCGAGGCTGTAAACCACACGGTAAAGGCGCAAAACGCACCCAGTGGCTCGGGCCCAGAAGGCACCATCAAGCTTCGGACACACCAGCCCTCGCGTCCCTGGGTGGTGCCTCGCAAAATGTCCCAGAGCAAAAACCAGCCGTGCTGGGGCAGTGCCAGAGTGACGGCACCGCAGTGGTGCCGCTCTAAAAGTGGGAATAAGTTAGCATATAGATTAGATAATTTTGTTGAAACAGAACGGCGGTGCCAAGAAAGCTGCCGCTTCTTGGAGGGAGCTGAGAGCTTTCTTCTCTTCTGACAAAAGTCCCGCGGTATTTAGGTGCAGGAAGTTATTATGGTGCTTGGAGAAAGGGGATTTGACAATCACATCAATTATGCTTCATTTTGTGAGCAATTTCAGGAGCATAATAGGGGTCAGAGAAGAGGACAAGTTTTGTTCCACAGTATGTTTAGTACGGTGTTGCAGAAACACATTCCTCTTTCCCTGCCCTCCCCTCAGTTAAAACAAAAATGCCTCATTAAAACCCAGTAAAAGACACTGAATTTTTATGCACCCGTAGATTTGCCATTGCTTTCTGTCTTCCTTGTGAGAACTCAGACACACTGTAATGATTGAAATCTGTCCTTTATGTAACACTATTTTCTTCAGTTAAATTAAAACAGGGGGGAATTAACCCCTTTGATATTTCTCTTCCAAAGCTGGTTGGAAGTGTTGTACATGTGGAAAATGAGGTTTTAAATGGAAGGAGAATGACTCATATTAATTTAAAACCCAAACTAAAGAGATAATTGCATACATTATAACTTCTGTTATAATGAGGAGTTAGTCATAAGTGATTACGTAAATTTTAGAGTTCAAATTATTTTTTTTAAAACATGTTCAGGATTAAATCCTGTCCTGGCTAGAACAGAAAATGCAGAGGCATCCTGCCTCTTTGCAGAGAGGCTGCTGCTGGCCAGACTAAAATTTATTGGGGTGGGCTAAAGGATTTGCTGAGGAAACATTTTGTTGTTTACTCCAGTCTGCTTGCTTATCCAGCCAGTCTTGCTGCTTTTTGGCCAATATGGTAATTATTCCTTACTCCTTAGAGTTTCTTGGGCTTTGCGTTCAGATTTGCTCTCTGAAAGCCAAAACACTTTCCCTATTATTTCCCCTTCTCCTCTTCTTTTTGACCAAAGGTTATCTCTTAGTTTTTTTAAAAAAGCAGTTCTTAACGTGAAATAGCAATATTCACTGTAAATACCTTTCCTATATGAACCGAGGAAGAGAGGCCCAGTTCTGTGGAGATCTAGTTCCTTATTCAATTAGACTTACTGGATTAATTCAAATTGCAGTGGCAGGCTTAATTAGCAATAGCTGAGGAAAAAACACGTTATACTTTGTATCAGCAAGCCTATATTCCAAATGCCTTGGCAAAAACAGATAGGTGGCTAAACCGTCATATGGGGATGAATCACGCAGATGGCTGACAAAATCATAGCAATGCTACGTGCTAGTATATATTTTGAAATGTTATGTACGTTGGAGTCCCTTTTAATCTTAACACAAATCAGTCTTGCCAGTACTGATGAACAAAGCCTTTCTTCAAATGTAATGTTTCTTTGAATGCTTATACTTAGATCTTACCAAATTCCAAGTTCTTAAAATAAAACAATAAAGCAACATCTCCCCCTAACCCAAAGCCCGGTGTTTTGTATGTACCAGAGTAATTCTGTTTTAAAAGCAGAGCTTAGATTTGAAATGTCTCAGTAGAGGGCCAGTTTCTTTTATGGTCTTTAGAAAGCTTAGTATAACAGCAGCTCTGATATTTTCTTAGGTCTTACTCATATTATCAGAAATATTTCAGTGCTCTTTACTAAGTAATCCTGTCTTCAGTCTTGGCTCTTCTTGTTTGTGGCAGATACCTCAGGGAATGAAACAACTAAAAATGTTTCAGTAACTTAGAAGGGCATGTTCCCATCATTTGGCATTCAGACCTTCCACTGACATAAAAAGAAATTTTGCTTTTAGAGAGATGTCAGTGTGACAGCTCCCACGAAATAAAACTGATAGGCTGCTGCTGCTGCACGTTTGGGTTTTTTTTTCCCCCGTAATAGAATGATTTAGTTCAAATAAGTGTGTCCTGCATGAAATCACATTGCTCAGCTGGGTGTTAGGATGCGGAGCCACTAGTTTTTCTAGTCAGGGACATTATGGAGCCACATGTGTCCTATCTCCTTCTGAATAGGGTCTCCTTCCTCCTGTGACACGACGACGGGTGCCTGGCCCAGCACGATGCTGAGCTGAATGCCAGTCGCTGGCACCTGCCCTTGGGACGGCATCCGGGACCTCGGGAGGTCATTGCTCTCTTTTTCAGCCTTTTCTTGGATCTGGGGCAAATGCTGAGGCTCCTCTATTCTTGTGTTCCTGGATTCTGTTTTTAGGAGGTGGGATGGAAACAGTGACATCCTGGGGTGTGACAGAAATACCAGTTTGTTTGACGGGGCGGGGACTTGGAACTTGGTTGTGTCACGATTGGAACTCATGAGTTGTGTCACCATTACCAAAAATGTGCAACACCCTGAGCTCTGACAGGGATGCTCTTACACAGTCGAACAGTAAATAGATGCGCATGTTCATCTCAGACATTTCTGTTTTCTGTTGCAATTTGTTATACACTAAATCGATTTTTCTTGCTTCTTTTTCTTGCAAATTCTCTCATTAAATTAAATAGTCTGAGAGGAATAGCCATTAAATGTTCATTCCTTATTAATTAAGTGGTTTAAAATCTAGGTCTTTGAACAGTTCCCTAATTAATTGTGCAAAGCTGGATACAAAGTTAACAGGGAATACTTTAGGGAAGTGCTTTACAATAAACTAGCAAGCCATCTACCAAGTAGTGCAGAGGCTGTAAGACATTAGCATTCTTACATGCCAGAGGTGAAGAATTCTCTTTCCAACAGTAGCCGTGACGGGAGTGCAACCTCTTACAGTTGTGGCCTGATAATAAACCTATGTGATACCAGGTGAGCTTGAGTTATTCAATGCTGATAATATCTCTGTGTCCATCACACAAATTATGTGTCCTGTCCTGCCCTGTTCTGCCTTCAGCCTCCTCTTCTTCCCTGTCCCTTCTCCATCATTTTCAACAGCTCCTTTAAAAAAAGTAAAAAAATCCCTCTTGGGCATTTTGGGTTCTGCTTCTCATGCAGCCCCATGTCTGGTCTGCCCTCTCTCTTGCACCTTCTCCGTTGTGGATGTCGCATTTCATTGGGGATTTTCTATGATGAGTCCCTTTCATTGCCAGCGTGTTCAGCTATTCTATCTCCCACTTTTTAAGAAATTTAATACTTGACATTTTCCAGTTTTAAAATCTTTGTTACTCTGCCAATTGATTTACATAATCGAGCAGTTCCCAATATTATCGACTACCTCACTAGTTTTTAATGTTACTATGAATTTTCTTAATGATCACTTATATCTGCTTCTAAATGCAATGTACAGCAGCACTGAACTAAGACAGATACTTACATTTACATTTATGCTTTAAGATCTACCAGTTCTATAATTTTAATCCATTTGGCAGGAACTTTGTTGTGTAGTGTCATCGTGCTCTTTTCAGTTAAAGTATCTCCTCGAGGCAAATCAAATGAGATACAGAATTTTATTCCACCAGCACAGCTACTTTTACAGCCAAGTTTGTACTTTAATGGTAAGAGAACTTGAATTGTGTTTGAGAAGGCCTATTTTCCATACAGCTGTGTACACTGTAAATAAGTATACTCCTAAGTCCTAATTCTTTATTGATTGTGTGCCACTGGATATTTTTTGATACTGAGATGTTTGCTCTTTCCCAGAGCTGTGGAGCTCCGTGTGTTTCATGGGCTGCTACGCTTCAGCATGGGAAGCACACAAACTCTGCCTCTCGAAGATCCCAGTGGACAGGAGAACGTGCACAACCTCCCGGCCTGAGCACAGCAGGCCGTGGTGCACAGATGTGTTTTGCCAGGTGAGTTTGCACCCACGCCGCTCCCTAGGCACCACCCAGTGTCGGGCAGTAAAGGCACACAGCCACCGAGGCAAAGCAGACTGCAATTGCATCAGTATGTGAAAGGCTCAGACCGGTGCTGGATGTATATGAAGGATTATTTTTTTCCTCTGTTTAGCTGAGGTGGGAACTTGCATTGATTTGCTATTCTGAAATGGGGCAAGGAGAAAATGGCGCTTCTGAATTTTGAAGAATTCTGCTCCTTTTAAACACCCTTTTCTCTTAAGGAAACCCAATACAGTAAAGTTGTGTCTGAGCTTAAGAGTCCTCTCTGGGCCTCTCTCTTTTCTCCTTCCTTCCTTCTTAATGCTTTAATATCTCGAGACTGCAAAAGACACTTCCATCAAGTGTACGCCTGGCACTGACCGAAAGTTTCTGTAACTAGAAATAAAACTACAGGACATAAAATCTCTTACGACAGAACAAAGCAATCCCATCAGTTTATAAAATGGATTTTATTATTTGGTCACCTGCAATAGCAAGGGACTGGACTGGATGCCCCAGAATGTCTTTACAGCCCAGTGTACTACGATTAGAAACATAGGAAGCAGCAAATATGTATTCCCTGCTATCAGATCTCTGCAATGATTCCTTATTGAACTTCAAAGTCAGTGCAAGAACTATTGTGCTGATAATCAAAATCCTTGCTATTTCCAGACCAACTTCTCACAATGGCTGCACTCCACGAGAGCAGTGAAACCACAGATGAAGATTCGTGGGACCACTAGGGTCATCTGATACACTCCCTTGCAGTTACAAACTCCATGTTATAAATCATTTTCATAAATATATGAACACAGAAGGTAAAACTGAACTATGGAATTAACTCCTGTCTGCAGTAAAGACAATGACAGAGCCTGTTTTATCCAGAATTTACTACAGAATCTTACTCCTTCAGTCCAATTTTTTTTTTTTTTGCCCTTGCTTCCACTCACTTTCACAAATCCAGTTTTGAAGTCTGTTCTGGCTTAGATGCTCCAGAGAGAATGGGAGAGAAAGAGACAGCATTACTGGTGACACTTGGCTAATACATTTCCAGATCCAGGCTAGTCCCTTGGCAGTTATATGTCAAGAAATGGGGATGAATGAAACAGATTAGCACAGGGTGAGATTCCCAGGTGGTATAAATCGGGATAGCTTCTTTGGGCAGCTTTTCTACTAAATGAAATTGTTTTTCACTTCTTGAAGATGTGAACCACAAATTGAAGCAGTATGAAGATTGAAAAATAAATAAACCCCATATATTTGCTGTTTTAGTTTCAGAGTTTAGCCCAAACCAGTGTCATTATGAGGTCTGTTATTTATTCACCTTTTTTCCTTTGGCATCTGTCTCTTAATAGACAACACTGAATACCTGCAATTTCTAAGGACTCTCTAATTAAAGAAATATATTCATTTTGTTGCCTCTTTGCCCCCTCAAAAAGTAATAAGGAAAAGAAATCCAGTGTGAGGCAATGCAATCAACCATTTCCAGCATCCCATTATGAAAACTGCTTGAATAATTCACTTGTCTTGAGTGTCGTTAGTGGGTCAGCTGTCAGCCCAGGGACATGAGGAAGGGCAAAAAAATTCCCACCCAATCACTTCTCTCTCTGTAGTTTCATAGCAAACTCCCATCTCCCTGCTGAGAGATGCTGCAGCTGCCACCCAGGAGTGAAACAGAAATGTGGTGCCATGCAGGTAACAAAAATGGTGAGATTTCCCAAAACAAACACCCCCCCAAACACAGTTAGCTTTTCCTCCTTCCTAAGCCATTAACACTCCTGATAACGAGCAGTGAGGCCAATCCTTTTCACTGGTCTGATTGACTGCAGATGTGTTAGCCCTGAAGATCAGAAGCTGCAGTCTCATTGTATGTGCTGTTCTCATTCAATCCATTAAAAATCCTTTATTTCCCTGACAGGCCTATGTACATGTTTTGGTAGAGAAATATGTTACGGAGGTCTGAGCAAGGGAAAAGAGTAAGTTTCCTACCCTTGAGACCGAAGCAGCCTGTGGCATTAAGGTGTTTTGATTCAATTTCCCAGTTTTAAAGTGTGGCAATAATATATAGCTGTCCCTTAAAATGGTGGGGTCTGCAGTGATCTCTTTGGATCTGAAGACTGCCAGGGAGCTTTCCTACTGCTCGCGTCTATAACTCACATTGCAAAAGAGATTTCGTTTTCCCCAGATTTGCGTTTTGGGGATCCTATAAAGTGAACAGCTAACGCTTTCAAAGTTTGTGCACCCACGCTTTGTCGACTGAGGAAAGCCAATACAAAATCCATGTTTTATAATATAGAAAGAGCCAGTAGCCCTTCTCCATGTGAAAATTGCCTTGAAAATGTAAATGGATTACCAGTTAATTTTTAAAAATACGTATCCATTCAGTTCCCCAAGCTTCCTTTCACCCAGGGGTGTGGTTTGAGGATTAGGGAACCAGCACCTATTTCACAGCTATGTTTAAAGACCAATTTATACCTCCATGGCCTGGTGCTATTAACGGCGTTGGGACTCAGCAAGCACCTGTAGACTGTCTGCTTCAATTTGCTGAGCAGCTGGTAGGTAAATGATGATATTTCAGAGCTAGCACAAAAGCAGCAAGGCTCTGCCTGTAGGCCAATATTTACCCAGGGCTTGGATAGTTCAGGAATAAATTTGATAAAGAAAAAGGGAAGTAAGCATAGAAATTGAGACCTTTTTTCTCTCCAGAAGAATGTGTTAGTTTTGGTGGTGCTTCAGATGAGCACCTCCTGAAGCTGGGTATGATGTCTGATGGGCAGTGTTGTATCAAGTCCCTTCCTTTCTTAATTTCTCAAAATTGTAGACTGAAATTAAAGAAAGGTTCAGAACATGCCTGTCAACGCCGAGACTATTCCTAAATTTGACACAGAAGGTTGTAATAGGTTTGGTTTGAACTGCTAGCAGGGTAACAGATATATGTAAAGTTTTGGACTGCAAAGATCCTCACTGTTTAGAGAATCCCTCAATTCCCAAGTAGCTCCTTGGCATTATTGTTTTCATATCAGCCACATGTATATTGTATATAAATTGCTTTGGGATCCTTGGGGTGAAAGACTTTAGGTAAGTGTAAATTTCTGTGTTGCCTGTAATTATTTTGAAGTGGTGATTGCTGGGCCATGCTTTTTATTTGTATTGCGGGGGGTTATGATTCTAATATAGAGATATGGCAGCTTCGGAATTGGAGAAGAAATATGTTCTGAGACTTTGATTTATATTTTTCTATTCTACTCTCTGAACATAAGTAGGAGGGCAAGAAGGAGAGCATGAATGTTTAGTGAACGTGCTCCTGCAGTGTAATTCATCTCTGAGACCGAAACAGCAGGTTTATAAACCTGGTTAAGCAAGCTCCAATTTCTCTGCTCTTTTTCTTACACCTCCTGGAATCACTTTTGACAAATCGTGCACTTTAATAAAAATGTATTTTCAGAATGATTTGGAAAATATACTGCCATCAAAATAATGGCTGGATTATGCGTTTGGAGCTAGTGTCCTTCTAGTGTGTGTGCAGGATGGCTATGTTACATTTGTCTCAGAAGTTAGAAGTGAATGTAACGAACAGCGCTTGCCTGCAGGTACTGTAGCTGTCAGTGAAACCTGCGTTTGAGGCCTTCAGCATCACAATAAGCTTAAATTGTAGTATTAAACTGAGAGCAGGATGATATAATATCTGGGTTTAGTTATTAGAACATTGCGCCATTGCTGGAGAATATGTAACTGCGCATGAGACTTGGTTGTTCTCCTTGACAAATTCCTCCGAACGCTTTGAGTCCCACAGGTCTTCAACACCTCTCTGAGATTTACTAAAAGCCTCATAGCCCAACAGAAAGAAGAAACCATTCTAATCTCATATCTTCTTCCCTGGCTAGTTTAAGCACTGCGACACTGAATATAATTTCCATTGAAACAGTCCTTGGTTCGTTGCAAAGTACAGGAGTGGATGATCCATGATGTTTTTCCCCACAGTATTCTACTTTTTTATAACTGGAATATAAAAAGGATGCTAAAGTATAAGGAAATGACTTCTATGCATGTTTAAGTGGTATTGGGATGAGCAGCTGGCAGTAATGTTGCATCTCATTAACAAGGTAGTATTTCCTAACTAGTTGGATGCGATATTTGATGTCACTAAAACTCACTGATGTATATGTGTGAAGGTACATTGGTACATGGTGATGAGATGCGAACATCACATAATTCTAACAAAAGGAAGTAAAAGTGTTCACAATGATTTTGGGCAGCCGAAACTTTCACAGCTTGTCAGCTGAAGCGTGGTAGCAATCATGGTGGCTGAGTAGCGTGGGCTTGTGACTGACACACTTGTGATTGAAAAGAAAAAGAGAGATAAGGGGGATTTCAGATGTTTTCTTATTGAAAAGGCATCACAAAGCTGAAGAGACTGAGAAATGTTACACATGTGAAGGAGAGGACTGTCTTCCAGAACATGCTAAACAGCAGCATTTATGGCTGCCAGCAACAGCAATCAAGGGCATAGCATGGCCAAGTTTTCCTGGACTGCAACCCCACCAGCATCTTCATAGCCCTACAGCAGGCATCATATCTAAAATGTGAGGTTTGTTGCCTCTTTCATTATTGGTACTTTGGCCAAGTTCTGCCTTCAAACTTCTGTGGTCTGCCTTCCCCCAGCTTCATTAAAGTAGTTGTTTAAGCTTTTTTCCCCACCAGCGCCTCCTTTGTACCATCTTGCATTTTCCTTTACTGAAGCAACGATTAGAGATTGTGCAGAATCCTTAGCTGACTGGGTAGGTTCACTCTTGGTTATCCACACTGCCAAAATGACTGCTAGCACCTTGCATGAGGCTGCTGCTATTTTCAGGTTGCTCTCTCTTGCCCCAGGGGTAGGGAGACAAAGCAATGTCCTCCACCTTGGAAATCTGAGCTGCAGTCCTTCCAACAGGGTTGTTTGCTATCCCATCTTTCATCCTGTTTAATTGAAATGATGCCTTTTGCCACAACAAAGAAACATGTATACAAACTATGCCCAACCAATAAATTAATACTGTGAGGAAAGAATAAACAAGATTAACCGCTCACCTGCTATTTCGTACATGTGGCAATGAGTTAGAGTCTTCTTCAGCATCCTGGGAATCTTGTAAAAACATCTTTAAAATGAGAAGACAGGAATACATGTCTCGTAGGGAAAAGAGACTCTGGGTTGGCTTGAGGGGCAGAAAAAACACCTTTTCATTTGTGATGGCAACCGTTCCTTGAGCAAACTGCTCTGCGATGTTTTAGGAAAAGTACTGATTTGGTTGTAGATTATCTTTCATCTGTAAACAAAACCATCAAATTATGTGCTATTAGATTTACACTGAGTGAAGGAAGGGAGAGTTTTGGTCTCTTATTCAGTAACATTGAGACATAATGTCGTGAATAATTATGGTTTCAGTATTATTCTTCTAAAGCTTTCTTTTTCTTATGCCCACAGGTGACAGCACGCCTCTAAAATTCTGCTTAGGTTTGTATTAACCCAGATAGATGAAGGAAAAGGGTCTACAGAAGCCAATTTGCTTTCTCTTTTTTTGCTGTTGTCATTGAACTTTTTCCATTTTGTTTAATCTGGAAAGCATCTTTCTTTCCTGCAGCCTCTGAGATCTAACATAAACTTCCCCACTTTAGTCTCCATAGCTACAAACTATTAATTAAAACTTCAAACCCTTTAAATATGTGAACTTTCCTTTTTCTTTTTCCATTCCAGCTTTACTGCCAGTTGATTTCAGGATGCTACCTCTACGTACATACAGCTTGGGTAAAATTTCTCAGCCCAACACAATGGCTCAGAATGAATTTTGCCTGCATGTAATATCTTATGCAGATATCCCAGATATAGAAGGAATTGTGGGGTAACTTCTTTGTGTTGAGGGGACAAAGAATTTGATCAGATCAAGTTCTGTCATAGTAAGCTTGGCAAAGCCTTGACAAGTTTGCAGAGCTACCTATTCGGTGCATAAATACTTGGAAAGCTGCACTGACTCTCACTGTGGGAATTCTTATAAAGTTTCAGAAGTTTAGCTACTAGCTGGGGTCTGATCTTTAAAAAGGGGGGTTGCTTCTAAGTGGGTTGTTATATATACTGAAAATAAAGGAGAGGATCCTGCTTAGACAAAATACTCTCGGTCTTGCTTGACACTTTATGTAAGCTTGTGTCCTAATCTTGAACCTTCAAAAAAGCCCCTCTGGACTGTGGATTTTGGATGTGGCCTCAGCCCAGAAATACAATGCTCAGGCCTATTTTTGACGAGCAAAAATATCCCTGGAGGATCAGGGCTGTGATGTTCTTGCAGACTAAGTGTTCTGCATGGGATTCGGTGTTTTCCATGGCAAGCGAGATTTTAAGGCTTAAAGAAGCATAAACTTGCACAGAAAGACACTTGACACTGCTTTTGGCACGTCTCCAGTATTTTACGGCAGTTCCTGAGTGCTGTGCAGTGACACTGGGAACATGGCTACGCTCATAGGTAGGGAGATTGTTAGCTGTGTTCCTGTAAGTCTTCACATGTGCAAAAACATCTCTGTAGCTCTCACGTGGTAGAAATATTGAGTCCTGTTAGCAGTGTGAGTAATAGTTATGCATGAAATTAAATCCACTTCTCAAATCAGTCAGGTTCACCTTTTTATAATGCAATAGCTCCTGCAGATAGAAGACTAAATGAATGCAGTAAGATGGAGCATAGTGCTCCTCGGGTCTACTGTGGACTTCACGTGAGATTGAAGAAAAAGGATTTGTTCTTTTTTTCTGAAGTTCATCATGTGTAAAGTATGTGATCTGTCAATTATGGTTTGTTGTTGGTTTTTTTTTTTTAAATTTCCTGCATTTTTGTGCATTTTCTGACTAGTTTGTAAATGCTATGTGACTGGTACATTCACATTGAGCAGGATATAACTTCGGTCTCCGGTGTTTATGGAATGACCACAAAGTAAATACTTGCTCTTTTCTCATTCCCTGTTGGAGTCTGGTAACAGGCATACACAGATGAGACTGAAGGGATCCTAAAGATACCCTTTGCTTCTGCCGCTGCTTACGATTTATCAGGATTCATTCAGCGGTCCGGAGAGACCTGCTAAGAGGTGCACTGCGAAGTACCGCTCATAAAGTCACCTACTGTCTGTGCAGGTTTTTGCAGGCGACATGTTCAGTTCATGCAGGCACAGGCTGTTTTCTCTTGCCTCTGCTTACAGTTTTCTATCTCAAAAACTGCTTGCTTCTCTTCCCTGGTAATAAGGCAGTTGTATGCAGGCTGTTTTTCACTTCCATCGCTTCTCACAACATACTCCCCATACTGAGTCAGTGATATGTAGACATTACTGATCCTATTTTCATGACATCCATGTTTGCAGGCAAAATCTAGTCAGAATATTTCATTATTATTGTAACAGAGAGGATTTTTTTCATCTTCTGGCTGTAATTTAATACTATTCACCTTCACTTTTACAGAAAATTTATTGAAGGAATCACTGTGCATGTATCAGAATATTTTAGTACACCTTTTGTTTCTAAAAAGAGGTACAAATATTTCATCTAAAAATTTTCTATTAAAATAAGTGTAGTGAATAAGAACAGAAAGTAATCGTAACAAATGTACCCGCGTACTTCTGCGGATATTGGCTTGTACAAACGAGGAAGATCTATGTTTGTTTCTTCATCAGTTCCACATATTGGACTGGATGTTGTAAGTTTTGAGCATGTCTTTCAGCAATAGTGTGAATTCTCCTTGGTTTTGTTCAAAGTATCAGTTACTGAGCCACACTGGGCTGTTTAGAAAACATGGCTCAAAACCTGAAGATGGTAAGCTGTGAGGGAATTTTGGGGTGGTAAAAAGAGTGGAAATACATAGAGTGAGTAAGACAACAGTTTGCACGCGTAACGCAGTGCTTTCCCAATGGGAAAACTGTCCACTCGGAGGAATCCTTCATTCCAGTAACCAACCATTGGCATTGCAGGTTACCAGAGCAGCAGCAGTTCCCTGGCACTGTAGCCAGACTGAAGCCTGGCATCCTGCTGATTTATGGAGTCTGCCTGAAGTTATGCTTTACTTGAGGGAATTCTCTTTCACATTCCATCCATCAGCTGCAGCCAGACCGCCAGCTGCAGGGGATGTGGGGGTGTGTCGGTATGCATGCGCGTGTGTGCCTATGGCCGCATTGCCATCTTCCAGAACAGCTTTTCCTGGGATACCTTGAGCCGCGTGTGAACTTGCTGGCCATGACTACCAGCATACAACAGCTGCTGGCCTTTCCATTGACAGCTCTTTGGGGTAAGAGGAAAGAAACAGAGGATTTTTGCACAGTTGGCTGGAGGAAGGCTATGCCCTGTCTTTGTTTCACGCAATCCCAGCGTCAACACACAGCGCGGCTCCTGGTGGTTAATAATTCTGAGGAAGCCGGCAGCCTAGCAGCGATCCTGAGTCAGCCTCCCTTGCAGTGTTAAAACTTCTTCATCCATAAACAGAGAAGTCCGTAATCTGATTATGAACTGGTGTGAATTAAAAATTGAGTTCACTCATGCCAGTGGTTGCCAATGTACACAAGCACAGAATTAGGCCCTTCGTATGTGGAACAGCAGTAAGAGTAAATTTTATGTACTTGCATAAAACAGAAAGGAAAGCAAACCACTATAGAAAAACATGTCATGAAGTATATATAATCGTTAATCTACACGTTAATTTTTTATTTCTCAGAATGGTGATTCTACAATGTAATTCATGAAACGTGACTTAAAAAATGAAGAAAGGGTTGTGGGGAATTTTTTAAAGAACATAAGGCTTCGAAAGCAAGCGAGCGAGCAAGAGGCAGGAAAATGTGTGGCCGGGGAACTATATTGGGAGTTACTAACAGCAGGTTACTGCAGGACTTGAATAATGATCAGGAACTTTTGGGAAATGCTGCCTCCAGCAGCAGATCCGGCTGCCCATGAACACTCACTGCGTTTGGGCAGCAGAGCAGGCAGGTTCTCCTATCAGAAAGAGGGATTTTCTTTTCGCTGAAACTTTCTGGAGAGCTAATCAATTTTCCTGGCTGATCATGTTGATTTCCTAATCATTTTAAATATTTCAGGAAGGAGGCTCGTTCAGTGCGCTGAGGGGCTGCTCCGACACCAGCAGGTACCACCTGCTCTATTGCAATATGCATCAGAGGCATCTGCTCACAGCTTTAATGTTCTCCAGCATATTTTGGTAATCACTCAGTTATTTAATTGCACCCTAAAGGCACTGAAATTTTTGAAAACCTCTTTGCAGGGCTAACGTGGATACTCGCATTAGCAGTCAACATCCAGGGTGAACTGCATTTTGCTAAGCAGCCAGTTCCCAAAGAAGATTACGCGCTACGGAGGATTAACGGCTGCATCGAGGAACCGGAGGGATGGCAGTGAATGACATTACCCGAGAAGTAAGCAGTGGAGTGGTGCTCTGCAGGATTTCAGTCGGCATGTTGTGGAGTCCCACTCTATTGATCGAACTTGTTTCTGAGACATTTTATAATGACAACTGATGCGCTTACAGAGTCGTTGCAACTCCTGATCACCCTTGTTATGCTCATACTCTAATGAGGTTCCACCTCACGAGAGCGGGAGGTTAATCAGCAAAATTTTTACTTTCTAGGAATAGACACATTAAAATTTGTAGAAGTTCATTTAAAAACAATGCCAGCAAATTACTGATCTTATCCCTGTCTTTGGCAGCTTTTTGACCCAACCTGCTTTTTCTTTTGTTATTATAAGGAAGAGATTTCTGTGTTAGCTTAAAGCTGGTTTTGGGGCTTGCATGGAAGGTCAGCCACTGTGAAGCATAAAATCAAGCATAAAAACTTTACGCAAAGTTCTCATAGGAGCTTATAAAAATCCACAGATACTTAGTCCAACTAAAAATATCCTGAGTTTATTCTTTTGGCTTAAAGCAGCTCCCATCCGAGATTGTGAAACACAAATACGTTTCAAGATGATGAAGAAGAATGCCTCTGAATCCTCCAGGGTGCCTCTACTTGCTGGAGCTCCTGGTGCCAATAACTCGAAGCCATCATTTTCTTTCCAGAGCAAACATTTGGGCACAAGGCATGGTGAAAGTTAGACTGTTAGCCCTTTTCCCAGACAGCTGTTTACTCGTTCCCTCCTCCTCAATACCAACCAAAGAACCTTCAGGTGAATCATGTCTCATTTTTCTGTGAGTTTTTTTTCCCCATCTGTATCCATTAAGTTTCACTCTTGCCTGCATATGAGGGAGGGAGGTGAAAGAGCACTGCTGAGCCCCTGATATGCTTGCTAAATGTGGTTTTTTTATTGCTCAAAATCCAATAAGTCCGATAAGGTGAAGGAGGCTAATGCGAGCAAGTCCAGCAGGCTAGAAGCCAGCCTGGATGCTGCACTTTGTGGTGCCCGGAGGTGACTGGGCTGGGAGGGACCCTCTTGCTGTGCCTTTACTCTGCATTTGGCTTCCATCAGAAATGGCATTTTTCTGGGTATCACTGGCGTAAACACTGACCGCTCTCCCCTCTCTGGAGGGGATGTTTGTACCCTGGGCTGGTTCCCATACAGGGCTTCCTCGGCAGGTTCCTGCAGACTGAGCAGTCTTTTCCTCACCAGCTTAATCTCTTTTGCCATCCGTTTGCAGCAGTACCTGCCTTTGAGCCTGAGTTAAGACATGCAAAATGAATCCTGACTTCGGAGATCTTGGATTTGAGATGATCTAAAGCAGATTTCCTTCCAGGAAATTCAGATCTTCTGAAATTGAACCCCACTTCAGAGAGCTCAGGCGGACATCCGAAATCACGATGAGATTTACAAGCGCAGCTCGAGGTCCCCGTAGTCCCCCTGGAGCATGCGTTGAGCTGTGGGCACAGCAAGCTCTCGGCCTTCCTCCTTTGCAGGGTGAGATGGGCCGCCGACTCGCACCTCCAGGCCTGAACCTCGCCGGCGCCTCTCGGCAGGTGCTTGGCGGAGATGAGTGCCCGCCTGGCGTTTCTTCGTGCCGCTCTAAGCACAGCTTGAAGTCTTTAGCAAAACTTTTTTGTTTTCTTGCATTCCTACTTTTTGGACATATGCTTTGTACAGTGTCTTCAAATTACTTTAAAAAAAAAAAAAAAAAAAGAGGGGGTGGGAGGGCTAGGGAGGAAGACCAAGAGACAGAACCAGAGAACGAGCTCAACCTGGGGCCTGAATTTTTAAAAGCAGTTTTATTTTTGAGCAATAGCTTCCCGCGCTGGGAGTGTAGCTTTTGATACGGTATCAAATAGTGCTCAACAACCTCCCGCTTGAAAGAACAGATGCTTCAAAGATGCCTGAAGCTGGAGACTCATGCAGTAAGAAACTCCCAATCAGCAGTTTCTTTGGGAGATTTGTGCCATGGCTTTGGGCTGTAGTCTGTCCTTTTCCTTCTTTGCTTCCTCCTGAACCGACTTTACCTGCCCTGGCTGTGGTTTCACACACCCCTCAAATTCGCCCCAGGAACGCCTTGGTGCGTGGCACGCTCTGCCTTGTTTTACTGGGAGGTTTCCCTAAAGGAAGGAATCGTGTAAGAATGTTACGCGTGTATAAACCACTGCTTGCTCATGACCAGCCTGAGGTGCCGCAGTCCGCTCACAGAGCTTAGCCTCCATCCCCAAATCCTCCGGCGTTGGCACCCGCTCTGCGCGGAAAGAGCACGCCGTGGGTTTCTGGCGAGTCCCGTTCACGAGCCCGGAGGGGACAGGGTTTTTTTCAGGCTGTACCACAAACCAACCCACGAAAACTTCTTCGGGGGAAAGTCTAACCAGCGCTGCGCTGCTTCTGATCCGCGGGGAAGCGTGGGGCTGCGTACGGGGCTTCGGGAAGCGCGGAGATTTCGGGAAGCCCGCGTGTGCCGGCCAGGGGTGCGGGGCTGGCGCGGGGCGCTCGTGGGGGTTTCGCTCGGGGGC
>VZTL01057569.1:0-97696 GCA_013400535.1 Scopus umbretta | reverse complement strand
AAAAAAAAAAAGAGAAAGGGGAAGAGACGCTGTCAAATCCCAAGTTTATGCCGGAAGGAGCGGCGCAGCGTCGGCGTAGGTCTGGCGCTGGGGCACGGCGTATCCCAGCAGCGATCGCCCAGCGCTCCCCAGCAGAGGTGGAAGCGGTCGGGGTCGTTCCTCGCAGGGGAACCTGCCGTGAACTTGCTGGTGGGTTACGTTTGTTGGCTCTTCTTTGCACGTACAAACGGTTAATATGCTTTCAGAACTTTCCGTTCTTAATTCCTTGCTCTTTTCCTACTGTAAATCATTACTTTAAGAAAGATGGCATTAAGTTTGATTCTCTTTGAAGCCACTTAAGATGCAGGTCTGTGAGTGTTAGATAGTACTTTCTTGAAAGGATACACATCGTGAGGAATTTAATCTTTCTCATTCTTTAATCCAGGACAGTTTTACTAAACACAGGTAAAGATAACTTTGTGCTTATTTTGTTCACTATTTCATTCTTAAACTTAGCATGGTAAGACTTGCTTGCTGCCCGCCAACTGAACGTCGTTTTGGAATTTATTTAGGACATTTCATGTTTAAAAATGCTTAGCTGAGGTCCTCAAATCGAATTATAAATATTAAATTATGCCACATCCAGCTTAGCGATTGTGCTGTGTTAATCATTTGACAGTTTTTTGGATCAGTGACTTTGACTTCTCATGTGTTGACAACACCCGGTGTTACTGGCAGCGTGTGCAGAAGCGAAGAATCATCTTGCGCACCTATAAATGAGTATCTGTAAGTCCTAAAAATGAGGCACCTGATAGTGGCAGAATGCCTCAAGGGCTTTTTGTTTCAAAGAAAGAGAATTAGACACGCAGGTTCGTTACACTGTGAATGGAGTTAAGAGTGATTCACAGCAATACGCGCCAACCCAAGGTACCTAAGGGAAGGCAACACCTAGAATCAGAGTCGTCAGCGTAATTGCTCTCCACGGTCCCGGGCGGTGAAGTTAGTGCAACTGCTGCAGGTGAGGGGGTGATTTATTTCATGTGAAATGTAACCGGTAAAATAGTTCGAGTGAATTGTGCTGTAAAATGCTCGCTCATTTCTGATTTTAAACATCCTTCGACTCTATCCCGCTTCGCCTGAGGCCCCTGGATGGCTCCGGTGTCCTCCCTCTTAGGAGCATAGATTCTGTGCTTCTATGCTTTCTCAGAGTTGACGGCAAAGGGAGCACCGGCTAACAAGCCGAACGCTGGGCGGGCGCTGTGAGCATCTGATGGGCCTCGTCCCCTCCTCGGGAGTGCCAGAAAGAGGGAGGATGCCGGTGCCATCCAGGGGCCTCAAGCGAAGCGGGGTAGAGTCGAAGAGTGCTTAAAGCTTAGTGTTAATGATGCTGGTCTTGAGCTGCTGACCTCGTCCCTGAGGATATATCAGAAAAATAACCAGAAATTCTAGTTTGGAAAGAGGGAGGCTGGAACTGAACCGGTTTGTGACTCCACAACACGGAGACGGTTGTTCGGTTTGAGTTTGTGTGTGACCTTACCGAGGGAAAAGGACGTGGAGGGCGAGCGCTGTGGAAGTTTTACAGAAAGCTGAGAAGGAAACAGAGATGGTATCTGAAGGACGCCTTGAGGCAGTGACGGCAGCTTGGCAGGAGAAGCCAGAGACACAGGAGTCACGGGAAGACGGGATCTCAGAGTACAACTGACTGTTAAAAGGCAGCTGGCAAGTCAAGAAAGATTAGGAAAGACTGTATTTTAGCTTGAGCTAAAAAGACGTTATTAGAGGTATTGGCTGTTAGGTTAGATGACGTTGCTAGACCTGGCCAGTCACACTAAGATTGCTACGGAAAGCCAGTGCCTTAAAGAGAAGCCAGGAGCCAGAGATACCGTACCTTTACCTTGGTATGACCCCTTAGAAGCAAGGTGGCACAGTGTTAACAAAATTCATGCTGGGGAAAAAAACAACGATTTGCCCACATAACATAGGCTTTCAACGCCTAGTTTTATGTAGTTTAGTAGAGTTAGGTAATAGGGGGAGGAAACCTAGAAAAATACAAATACAGGGTTAGTTACAGCTAGGTCCCTTGGTTTGTGTAGTGACGTAGAAACAGTAACAAAGTCAAAGCTGTGAGTTCACTGGAAAAGTTACAGCACTAATTACACATTTTTCCCCCCTTTAAAAAATGTTTTGGAAGTACACAAACATACCCTTTTGGTAATCTTTGCCCAAATTTATCTACCTGTGCGATAACGTTTCAGCGCTGTGAGAGGCAGTGACAGTATGTAGGTGGTAAATTCTTAGTCTCTTCAAAATTATAAATTGTTTTAAAATTACTCGGTAATGTTTTAATTGATGTAGCTTAGAAAAATGAATATTCCAATAATAATAAGCAGCCTATTATTTCTTGTAAAACCTGAGCTACCTTTGTAAGTAAGAGATGTCAGATGTAGTAATCCAGTGACATTTCTGCTCACAGATTTCTAAGAATTTTTACGTCAACACAATTGTGGAGAAGTGAAAATTAAACTATTTTGCGTAACAGAAGTGTGCAAGCTCCTGTGATTTACAGTAGCGCACGTCAGAGGTGCTTAGCAGGTTGCTAAGCATGGAAAAATTGATGCTGTTGTATTAAAGGATGACAGGTTGTTTTATTTTCCTATAGCTTGAGAAAGTTACGACAGTCTAGCATGTAATACCAAATTTGCTTTAAAGTTGGTATCGTCAAAAAGATGAACTTTGTCTTCCCAGGCGAGCCTGTTCTTTAAGGCGGTAATCCTGTTCCTCCTCCTGCTGCTGGCTCCTGGGCAAGCGCCGTGCCTGGCCCCTTCGGTGATCCCAGTTCTCCTTTGCGCTAATGGTGCTTTGCCCGAGGGGAAGTCCCTGGCTGGCAAAGCGTCCGGTGGTTGTTCATCGCTTTTCATCTGTAGGTGCGGTAGGCGCCTAAGTGAGATGCACACATGTTCTGTGCTGGCGAAACCCAGACCTGCGGAAGGTTGTTCATGGGGGAAGGAGAAAGCGGGGGCAGACACCTGTGCCCGGTGGCCACACCGGTGGCCGTAAATGCTCCATTCATGCTCTTGCCTAAGGTGGGGGAATTTCCCGAGCAGGGAGAGGTACTGGAGCTTTGCTCCCGGGTCTCCCAAGGCTGTGCAAGTCAATACACCTAAGTCCATTAAGCTAAAGGGAGGCCGGACTCCAAAACCATTAGATGTCAGTGGTGAAGGCTGACTGCCCATCTCGGGACCCCATTTCTTTGTCCCTTGCCGTTGGGGGAGATGATCAGTCAGCGATCTGGCAGCTTGATGTGTCTGGCACTGGATTTACTCTTCAGTGCAACAGTCAAGGCATGAAGAAACTCTATTTAAATAATTCTGGTTTATTAGCCTTATCTATGTTTTTAAAGTTGTGGTTTCAGCAATGTAAAGGCAAGTCTCTATCCCTTGGCTTACTTTTCACTGGATATTATAAATGAATAGCAGGTTTACATTTTGAAAAAAAACTTTTTTCTTTTGTAAAATCAATTGCTTAGGCAGGAGAATTCCTGACTTCCCAATTAAGCAATTTATCTAAAAGAAAACTTTTTTCCCTTCCCTTTAGAGCATTAAACACTTACTCAGCTTGAAAGCCGCATCTGCCTGCCAGCGTGGGATTAATGCCACGAACATTTCTCTTCATATTTGCTGCAGAGAAGGCCTGCAGACATGAGCATCATGTTAAAAAATAGCTTTTATAATTCCTCGTGCCTGATAACTGAGAGCCAAAACCTGCCTCTCTTTTCCTTTATTTCTGCGTACCGGCTAGAGGAGGGGCGCGGGCGCGAGGCTCCCCGACGGCCCGTCCGTCCCCTTGCCCAGCCCCGCTGCCTCCTCAGGCTCAGGCGGTTGCTGGCGTCGCTTTCCGGCTGCGGTGGGTCTGGCTTTGCCACGTCCCCGTCCCTGCGCGCGTGGCGGGAGCAGCGGCACGCGTGGTCCCCTCCGTGTTCAATGCTACGGGCTGCTTAGGAGCACAGCCTGGTGTCCTCAAACCTGAACCGAGGTTGGTCCCGCTGAACAGCAGGGAGGACTTTGGGCTTACTTTAGCTTTTTGGATAAAGCTAGGGAAGGGAGCAGCTTTGTTATTTTCTTTAACCTGTTTGCCTGTTGTCAGTATAAATAAGTTCGGACATGTGTTGAGATTACCATGGCAGCTCCTGAATGCTGAAAGGAGTCAAACTCCCCAAACTTTTGAGCTTTCCCATCACTCACATTTCACCCATACAAAGCGAATCCAGTGTGTGTGGCGCTGAGCAGCGTGATAGTCTGTTTATTCAATCTCTGTCCTAACTTTGCTCCTCCATGAGGTTGGAAGGAAATTGCTGCGCTTCTGCGTCGGCCCCTTGTGGGACGTATTAGTTTCTGCTGCTTGAAAGGATCCTTTTCCCTCTCTCCTGCTAATCCAAACCCATAAAAGCATCTTAGCAGTGCTGGGATGATTGACTAAAGCTTTTCCTGCTGTAATTTATACACATGTCAATAATTACTTAGTTGACCTTTTTTTTTGTACAGGACACAATGTCTAATGGCTGGAGCTAAAAACTGGAAAAATTGGAGTTTGGGGTAGACTCAGGAGCTCTGTTACCTCTGATGGTCACAGCGTTCATCCAGGGAGACATACCGCTCCTGTTTATTCACATTGAGCTTTCCTGTGGAGTTACGGCAAACTCTTTTGGTTGACTGTTTGTCTTTCGGAGGTGGGAGGAAACTTTCTGCTGACTTACCACGCTGACCCGGCTCCCCTGAAGGTCAGAGTAATCTTTGCGCTGCGGCAAGGGGAGCTGAGGCCTCTCACTTTCTTTCCCTTCGTGCCGTGCTACACGGGGCTTGTGGCTTCGCGCTTCCCTCGGGGGGCGAGCATTTGTAGGTTGGTTGCGCGGGAGAGTCGTGAGCAAGTGAATGACCATGGCAAAAAATGAGATTGTGTCCAGCTACTGGACAGACTGGAGAGGGTCAACTCTGGCTTAGTCCCTGTGTCGCCTTGTCCCCTGTGTCCCTTGGTCAGCCAAGCCTGGGGCAGCAGTATTTTGGGGGGGAAGGAAAGAAAGAGAAAGGATGACGGGTGGCAGAAAAAGACCGAGTAACAGGAAGAGGAAGAAAAGCGAATCCCTTGGAGCTACTCTGGTGACCTCAGGAGGCACGTCCGTTGATGGCACGCCGTACCCGTCGTGCTTGTGTGTGCACCTGTTAGACTCGGTTTGATTTGTGCTTTCAACCCTGAGCCGATAGCACTCTGCTCATACAAGAAATATTTTCAACTAATTTTTCACACAAAAGTATCCGACTTCTGGAAGTCAATACCACCAAGAATTTGTCCGTTAAAAGACCAGTTATAGGCTACCCATGACTCTCTTTCCCTGTGATAGTTTTTGAGCTGTGAATTCCCCACAGTTGCCTTCAGGAAAATCTCAGTTTACATCCATGAGTACATTTTTTGTATAGATTTAGTCTGGAGTTTGAAAAATCTCAGTTTTATAATTCAACAGCTGTAATGTGTTTTCTGGGAACGTTAATGTCTCTGAAACTTGATTATGCAAATATTTGCAGAGGGCAAACAAAAGCTCAGCAAAAACAAATCCATAAAATAATTAAGGAAATATTGGTGTTTAACTATTTTACAGTATTTGCTCCTCTCTGAATGTTTCCCAAACTCTCTGGATGCTTCTTTCCTCTATGTGATTTATAGAAGTCTCTGGCAACACTAGTTGTATCCCAGGTGAGGTCGCGTTTAGTGAAGAAACCCATCGAGCAGCCGATGCCATTTTAAGATATGAGCTCTTTGGCAATATTTTACAGTTTCAGATAATGTTACCAGCATCATCAGAATTATGATAGGATGAGAGGTAATGGCCTCAAGTTGCGCAAGGGGAGGTTTAGACTGGATATTAGGAAAAATTTCTTTACTGAAAGAGTGGTGAGGCATTGGAACAGGCTGCCCAGGGAGGTGGGGGAGTCACCATCCCTGGAGGGGTTCAGAAAATGTGGGGATGTGGCACTTTGGGGCATGGTGGGGTTGGGTTGACGGTTGGACTAGATGATCCCAGAGGTCTTTTCCAACCTTAATGATTCTATGATTCTAACCCTTGTTCAGATCTGTGAACTCTTAAGGAAAGAAGAAGAATAATTTTAGATGGGCATTGAATTTAGGTCCTTTGGTTATTAGTGAGCAGCTGTGGTTTTCCACATCTAGCACTAAATACCATGTCATTGACTTGGTGGTTATGCTGTGAAAGATACGTTCATACAACTGTTTGTTTTTTTTTTTTTCTTTCCTTCTGTAAGAATTTTGGATTTTTCAAGTGTTTCTTGTCACACATGTTGGCCTGAAATTCTGTAGGATCACTGTAGCAATCCTGAGGACACAAATTAAATTTACATTGAGCCTCAGACGTGTTGAATCAAGCTGTTTGTGTATCCAAAGCACCAGCTGAAGCCCCAGGCAGGGCTGCAGTTGCAGTGGTCTGAATCAAGGATTCAGCTGAGCCCTGCCAACTTACTGAAGTCGGGTGGTGGGGAACCATGTCAGGTCGTAAGAGATCGCATGGGAGCCCTTACCTATTTTATGTGATATCTTTGGAAGCGAGAGACTTATTCTCCACCTAGCCTTGTGTTCCTAGTGCGGCTCTGTAATTTTTGTGCTGGATCGGCGCTGCACAAAATAAATGTATGTATAGTCTCAGGCGGTGTTCAGGATGAGCGCTATGCATAAAATCGCTTGCTGAAGTATCTCTCCTGACGCCTCAGGAGAACTGGGCCAATAGAGAATTTGGGTCACCATACCTAAGAAGATTCCTGTAACTAAAACAGCTTTTATAGAGCATATTTGCATTTTTACATGGACGAGTTGGAAAAAGTTTTCAAGTTTCAACCAATCTATCCCCTTTCCTCCTGAAACACATTTTTATAGCTCCAGATCTGAAGCCAAAAATCATTTAGCACCAAATTCTGATAAAGAAAAAAATCATTGCAGGATTTTCAAAAAACCTTATTTTTCAGGTTGAGAAGGATTTATAAACATGTTTTTTTCTGCATGTGTCACCCTCTGAGTACTTTATGTACAAAGCCCTACAAAATAAAGCTGGCATGGTTTACATGCCATGGAAATAAAAAAGAATTAGTTTGAATGAAAAAAAAAATTGAGACTCAAGATTTTTGTGTTTCCATTTTAAACTAATCAAAAAAGTACTGTATACTCTCATTTGACGAATGCTGCACATACTGCAGAAAAAATGCATTGCAAGATTTTGGAAAAGTGCCTGCAACTGATACAGTGGTTCTGGACAGAATTTTATTTTTTATGGTACAGCGTTTTTAAAAACACTAACAATTCTCCAGCCTTCTTGCTCAGCTCAGTTATTTTTTGAAGAGCAATGCACCATGCTCATTATTTTCCAGTATTTCTTCTATGTTGTTGCTGTGGAGAAAGCAGACAGTATGTATCTGAAACCTCACAGATCAGTCTTTAATGATTTCTAGATTTAGAGCAAAGGAATGAAGTTACTAACATTCCAGTTTAGCACAAATTTTGGCTTCTATTTAATGATTGTATCTAATGATGACCTGTGTGATCATGCACACTGACAGTTAGCATTTATATTTTAACTTTTTAAATTAAAATGTTGAATGCCTACCAGATAGAACATTTAAAGTAGTATGTGGTAATGTAAGAGCTCTCCAGAATAGTACTAGGAACGTTTGACAAAGTCTCACAATGCCAAAGTTTAGATGATTGAATAGCTACAATTCTCCTGTAAGAAAGTGCAATGTAGATTAATAGACATAAAAGAAAACATGTTCCAGATGAAGTAGCTGAGTAAATAGATCATCTAAGTGCTTGATAAAGTAGCTAAATTACTGTAAACAAACAATAAAACATCTTAGAGGAAATATCTCGGAGAAGTTGCATATTGGAAGAGTAAAAAGATAAATGCAAATTGTAAATGTATAAAGGCTGGATGGCAGTTTTTCAGTTTAAAGTGTAGGTTCTCTTGGCTGTCTGTCTAATAAAGTTGGTGTTCTTGAACGGTAATGACTACCCCCTCTGACACGGAGTAACGCATAGCAGTTGCCAGTCAATATAAGATGGACACAATCTATTTCTGCCATGATATTTCTGCTTTATAATGGAAATATTTCTAGGCATTGTAATATGAAAATGTTCAGTAAAAGTAAAATGTTGAGACTGTATACATCATTAATCAATTATAAGCCATCTTAAGGCATAATGGAGTGAGAAATCAGGGTCCCTAGATGCTTGTTTTACTAGTGAGCCCAGTGCTGCAGAGTATCGATTCACCGTATACCATGCAAACTGTTTTTTTTTTTTTTTTTTACTTTATCATTATCTATGATAGTTTTAGTTTCCAAGAAAATATCCAGGCTGGAACTGATCACCCTTGACCTCTAAGGCTGCAGATGTCAAATACATGGTTTTACGCCAAAGGTATTTGTGGAAGCATCAAAGTTCCTGTCTGCCAACCAGTGGCTAAATGCCATCAGCAGCAGAGACAGCTGGGAGTTTTCAAGCCCTAGCTCAGGTAGAGGTGTGTTGTAAAATAGTCTTACTTGCTTCACAGAATAGAAAAAGGTGAAAATTCGAAGTACTAGCAATGGCAGCAGGATTGTCAATAATATCCCCTCCCAGCTAACTAGAGGCAGCCTGGAAGGGATGGAAGAATTTGTCTTGTGGCATCATACCTTACTCTGTGCTAACTTTTTCTCTTTTTAGTGTATTTTTCATCCTACTTTCAGTGGAGAACTCTCACGTAGATCAAACGGTAGTGGCAATGAACTGAGCTGATGAAGCTTTCAGAAGAAAAGGGGAGGAAAAGAGAGAAAATACTGTTTTCAGTAAGGGGGCTTACTTGAAAATACTAGATTTCTGATCCTCAGTGTTTTCTCAAAATGCTTAAAAAAAGATGATAAAAAGTTTCCAAGAAAATGAAGATAGTAAGAAGCAATACTAAAATTACACTGATAACTCCTCTAAATTCAGTATTACTTTATGTAACTGATTTATTCATTATCATTTATGGAGAACATTGATGGCTACAAGAGCTAGATTATAGACTGGTTTTATCTTTTTAATAACAGATCTAATCCCACAAGCATTATTTAATCAAAAGTTCTTCTTTTCAGAGGTTTTCTTGCACGTATTTTCCTGAGTCAGGTCTGTGATATTTAAAATTTTCTGTAGGTGACAATTTACATTTTCAAAAAACACATTAAGAAATAGATTCTTGCCACATGCCAACATGATGAACAATTAAGCACTATTAATTCCCTTTTACGATGGGCACTGAGGCAAAGGAAACTTAAATGTCTTGTGCAAGGCTTCTGAGGAATTAGTGGTAAAGATGATGAGACCGTGAGGATTCCTATCTCTTTTCAATACCCAGCTGAAATACAACAGTATTCAAGAGGAAAAGTACTGACTTAACAGTTTGTAAAAACCCTAAGTAAAAAGAGACTCCGAAGGTGGAAACTCAGCAGAATGAAGGATCGCCCTATTTCGACCCATCCTTTCCACCAAATGACAACTCCCTGGTCAGCAGAGCCTCATCAGGTGTCTCATCCGGGTGGAGAGCTTTTTAATCCTTGGCATAATTGCTCATTCATTCTAGTTATCTGATGTGTGTATTAGCCAATAAATAATGACTTTGTCCTCTTCCACTGTCTATCTGACTTACAGCCTCTTTGCTCACAGTAAAAGTTGCTTGCACAACGTGACCCAGAGAAGGAGCATTGCACATCTTTGTATGATCAGTCTCTGAAACCCCAGTCTTGCTCCTTTTAAGACAAAGTGGCAAAAGTCCCATTGATTTTTAAGAGGACCACCTCACTGGACAGGTGAGTTCTGAATTCTCATATTAAAATACAATTATGTTATTTAAGTAAGGCAGCTGCCTCTAAGATGAATTGTACCTGGACATGGAATGACCATTGGTGGGCAAAGTATGTAAAAAACCTCTGAAGACTGAACTTGAATGGCCTCCAAAGCTTCATCTAGAATTTAATATTTGCTGCCAAATGTTCAGGCGTCCTATGAGCTGTACGTCAGCCTTGGGCTCTCAGGCAAGGCGTAGAACGATGCTGTTGAAGTAGTTCTCCCTGTTCCTGTTCCCCACAGTATCACCAGCTTACGTCCCTTTGCCAGGGGCGCCGCAGCGAGGAGGGAAGAGTCGCTCCTGGCCTGCTTTCCTCCTGCTGGCGTTCCTGGGCAGGAGCAGAGTGCCCTGCTGGGGCAGCGATGGAAGTGCGGCGTTTCTGCCTGGGAGAAGCTGGAACAACTTCCCTTTGGGATCACATACTTTTCATTTACTGCTGTGTTGAGACATGCTTATAAACATTTACCACTTCCTTCTAATTTCCCATTTTAATTTATTTTTGGTCTTCATCAATAATGGTTTTGGCAATCCAGATTATTTCACTTTATTTCCCTAGATACTTTCTATGGCTTGCATTTTTAAAAAACAATATCCCATTGAATAATGTTTAGCATTTATGCCTAGTTTTCTTGAAGATGAACAAACAAAAAAAAATACTGTGGCAGTTCTGTGTTCAAAGTACTGTTTTTTTTTTTTTTTGTCTTTCAGCCAGGATTTATATTATTTGTATTCACCTTTCCTAAAGAGACAGAATGACCTCAAATTTGGAGGAAATATATTCTGTATATAAAGAATACTAGTATAAATAATTATTAATTATCCTTGCTTTGCCATAGTAATGAACTGATGTAGTTAGGATCTTCGTTGCTGTGTAAAGAACGGGGTAGGGATTCAAAAATAAACAAGACATCTAATGAAAATCTTCCCTGTGCAACCACATTTGATTGATTTGCTTGTCTTTCAGTGAGAAATGCCACAGAGCTGGAAAATCTGTCTGGCTCTGTCTCTGCTGAAGGAATTTGAGTTATGCTTCTTAATAATGTAGCTTTATATTTAGTGGTGACTCGCAAAGATTTTGCTCTTCTTTCCCTGAAGGCAAGATATGATCCACGTTGCCTGATCAAATGAAAGCTGGTGGTGTTAAGTGTAATCAACATGTATCAAATGATCTTATTAGGCACCTTCATAGTACAACTTTCTTGAGGCTGCTTCTAGGGCTTATTGGATACATCATTTCTCTGTAGAATACCGAACACGCTGGAGGAATGTACAGCATGTGTAATGCATGCTGTAGAAGCATGCAGATGAAGTGTGGATGGAATAAAAGAGTAAAACTGGAGTAATTGTTGAAATCTGCTGCAGATGCTGAGTGTAACTGATACGTAACTTCTAAGAGCCAGGGTAGTAACAGTTTTGCTATGCTTATGCTCAGAAGAAGCTTATGTTTTAAAAGGAAGTTCAAGCATGTCTGGATTTTCCTCAGGTTTCAATGGCAGGGCTGCACTGCAGCTGCTTTGCGTTGCCTTTTTGCTGCAGAGCAGCCTCACGACGCCGTGCTGGGAAGGGGAAGGTGCTGCACAGCGACTTTTTTGCACTCTGGTGAACTCAGTTAATCAGGGCTGGGTAGGAACGCTCAGAAGGTTACACCGGCTCAGCTGATGTGCGGTGGCTCGGCCAGCTGCTGAACCGGGGTCACGTCTGACCATGGGTTTGTACCCTTCGTTACGTGACGGCAGAACTTTTTTTGAAAACATGTGATTGCAGCGTTAATGGCTACAGCGAGAGCAAGCTTAGATGGCCCCTCCACTATGGCAGGAAGACTTCTTGAATGCTTAAGCACATTCAATTAACACAAAATAATGGATGACTCTGTGATTTAGTGTGATGATAGGCAACTCCCACTGATCTTCTCCTCCTTAATCCCATTTGAGTGGGTGGCTCTTGGACAGTTAAGACCACTAGCCTGCCAATGATTACGTCATTTCTAATGCCAGCTTCTAAATTTTATTGAATTACTGTGAGATTCACTTTAGGTTTCTGATCCAATAACGCTTTAGTAATTAGTGACCTAACAGACATACAATACTGCAACAGTCACTTTGATGAAGATTTTGTTGGTTAAAAGAAGATCAGGCACTCTTGCTATAATTTAAGGGTGACTATGAAAATGGAGGACCAGCACAGGCAGGGGAAGAGAGAAGGTCTTGCTTCTGTAAATGTGTGCTGGTGGGGCAACCGAGTCTGCCAGCCAGAGGGACAGGCAGCTAGCGAGGTGTCTAAGGGGAAGGGGCAATTCCCATGAGCGGTGGAGACCTGCAGCCCCTTAAAGAGCAGCTGGTGAGATTTACCTGTCCTCTGGCTGAGGTCTTCTCTGGAGGTCTCCTGGAGCTGGAAGGGACCCAAAATAGGTCTTTTGAGAGAGTTGGAAAGGGCATTTACAGCTGCAGCGGAAACAGTAATGCCAAAAGCGGTGTTCGTGTGGGCAGGGAGCAATAGAGCTGGAACCCCTGCCGTGGACTCCTGGCCCCTGGGGACGTTTCTTGCAGAGCTGGAAATGGCTGCCTTAAGGTCTGGGATAGCGATCGGGTCAGAGCTAACGGTGTAGCCACAAGCTCCGTTGCCACAAGGAACTGCTGGATTCAAATGTCATGTCATGTGTTGCTGAACGGGGAATTTGCAGCAGCCTTTCTAAAACAGATGTTTATATTAAATCCCCCCATATCTGTGAGAATTAAGAAGTCGCTCATTTCAGTGATTAGTTTTGTTCCAAAGACATTCCTTAGGGAATAAATTGAAGGAGATTTTCTCATTTGTGTATTAATACTTCAGTTAAATATTTATAAATAGAAGCTTCTGTGTTGTACTTTGAAGCCAGACTGTTTCTTAGATATGTGTTAGTGTCCAAATCTGTCACTATAACATCCTAAATCCTTTAATTAAGTTTGCCAGTTCATAAGCAAAATAAAGTTTCTACATCAGATGTTTCTTTGAGACACACAGAAGATGTTTCCTTGATGTTCCGGTTATTTAAATTTTCTGCAATGCAAATTCTAGCCATAGTCTTACAGAAGGCTAAATTAGCTTGAAAAACAGAGGTCATATCAAAGCTGGTGCAGAACTGTGGCTTGCTGCTTTTGGCTTTTTGTCGTTTCTAAATAAAAAAAAATCGTCAGAAATGAAAACTCCTCCTCCAGCTCAGGAGTTAATACAGTAGAAATTGCTATGAGACTTCTCTCTTTTGTGGCAATAGACTTCCTTTCTTTCTTTCTCCTTCCTTTTAACATTTTTTACCCAGATGTTACAATACAAAATTCCCTATAAATTGACAATAAAAAAAAAATATACCTAACTGATACACCTCTCTGCATTTTCCAGAAGAAGCTGTAGCATTTTGTAGCAAGACCATTTTCTCTGTGGATAGAAAAGCTTTTCAGAGTCAGGGTTGTTGGCTGTGGTATGAAACAGCATAGCTAACACAATGAAACAGGCAGAGAGTCAGCATGTGGCACGGCTTCCTTCTCCTGACAGGGTATATGCCAAAAAAATATGAAAAATTTAAAAAACTATGCAATGCAAGCTTTTACACTGTGTGTAAGCAAGTACTATTCCACTGGGTTCTACCATGCATGTTGTTCTAAGGAACAACGTTTGAAAGAAAAAGTGCTGTTTTGGCTCATCTGAGGGTCATGAAGGTCCAAGGAATAAGCAGTATTTCTCAACTTGTCTGGATTTAAATATATTTAAGGGGGGGGGGGAAGTTTAAGATAGATTTGAATGAAAAATATTTTCAGAGAACTTGTATATGTTACATTTAATCTTACCTTTAGAACTGCAAGCTTTCTGTTTTTTTCTCTAAAATATAAACACAACTTGTAAGTAGAAGTATTCATGCTTTGCACAACCATATACTATCATATTTTCCAAGCTCTGTGCTGAACTGAGGCCAAATTTCACATGCTAATAATGATGTAAAGATCCAGATTGTGGTGTAAAGTTGATGATCAGTAACAGCTGATTTTGGTAGCCAAGTGAAGACTTTAGAAAATGTTATTTTTTCAGAATAGTTCCAGCTCAAATTTAAGAGTAATTTAACCAATGCTTGGAAAAAAAACCCTCAAGAAATGAAGAATAATTTGGCAAAGAATTTGTTGTTAATATACAGTCTTATACATAGGGATTAAATGCAACAGAATTTGTCTTCAGTCTAAAACACTTTACATGATCCAGCTGCCGCATTCAATATTGCCTTCTCTTTCAGTCTTTAAGCTGATAAAAGGCCAGGAAGGACTGAGTAGCATTTGCTTCATTAGTGATCCCCCATGTGCTGCTTCTGCATTCAGAATAATGTGACTCCAAAAACTTACCCTTATCTGTTGACCTGGAAGAAGGATAAAATACACTGTAAATGTAGGTATGCAGAGAAAATCGCATGGGAGAAACAACATTTTTTTTGAGCATAGGTTGTTCTAATAAGGCTGTAAGGTAAGAGTAGTCTGTGAACTTTACATTTTTGAAGACTTAGAGATTAAAATGCTGTAAAAATTAAACTTTTTCCTCTATAAGGAATAAGAAATCTCAAAGCTGGTTTTGCAACTCAAACTTGACAGCTTGCCCCCCCCCCCAACTTAAAGCAGTGGGGGATGTTGAGACATTTTAAGCATAAACAAATAAATACTCATTCTCTTTCCATCCTCCTAATTTGTTACAGTTCGTAGGATTAAACAGGTGATCTGGAGAAGGCTTACAGGTCTTTCCAGAAGAGGAGCCAGAAGGGTTGCAGGCAAAAACCTCTTTGGAGCTTTGAAAATGCTAAGTACCTTTTAAAGAAAAGACAGCCTTACTAAAGTTTATTTTACTGAAAATGGTGATAAAACACTTAATGTGCAGTGTGCAAAGCAGCTAGTTTTGACATTAAAGATTCAAATAAAATTCAAAATACCATAAAATTGTAGTGCTTTACAAAGTGTTAAAAGACTGACATTTTCCTTCCTCTGTCGAGGACTGTCAGAAGGTTCTGAATCTGACTTCTGAAACTCTTGTTACTGCCTTATGGCAGTGTTCATAAATACAGTCGCCTCCTGGGAGCCTCTCTGAGGATTTTTCTTGAAGATAAAAATGATGTTTTCTTTAGATTCAATCCCATGGCAGCCCTGAAGATATTTTTGGTTATTTTCTCGTAGGAAACTGGAGACTTAAAAAGGTAGAAACAACACTTAGAATTCCTCTTCTAAAAATGATGTAATTTCCAGCTTCCAGTGAGGAATTAACACCAGTATTGGATGAATTTGGTCCAATTTTTTCCATTCAGTTGGCTACTCAAGGTGGCCCAAGTCAGTTTATGACAGGAGTAGTAGCTGGTTCTCCCTCCAACTGTGTCAACTTCAGCCAACACACCACATTGTGGTGCAACCCCGTGCAGCCACGTGTTGTCTCAGTCTCTTGGGTGTCAGTTGAAAAACCTTGGTCTAATTCTTGGTGGACAGTAAATTGGTTAGTTTATTTGAGAAGTAAAGTCTAAGAAAAATTGAAAAAATGAGCAGGAATGGTCAGGAATTTGCTCTTCTGTGATCAGGAAATTCATGTAGGTTAGCTTTGGAAAAGGAGGAATGCCCTGTGCTGCCTAGCACTGTATCGCTATATGCAGTGAAGTGCAGATGGTTGAAATATTCCATCAGAAGTAGCAAAAATTTTCAACAGCAACAGGATTTGTGTAGAAGCAGCTAATACAGCCATGACTGCAATGGACATGTTTTTGGGCAGTACTGTGTTACTACTGAGTAGCTGTCCAGGGAGGCAAAATTAAAGGCACATTTCTTAAGCTGATTAATCATGACATAAGCATAATCTTTAATAAGCTATTAATTAGAAAGGTGCCTGTTTTTACAGCCTCGAGATACTGCAAAACTGTGTTCTGGAATATCTGCTTATGCATGAGTAGCATAGACAGGCTGAGACAGAGGCAGACAGAAACTGTGGGCACACAAATCCCCCCAGCGTTTGAATATATGCAAATAATGCATTAGCGTTCCACAAGGGATTTGTGGTGGAATTAGCATCCAGGTCACCAAACTGCATTTTTTTGTCCCAGGCTGATCTCACAGAGAAGAGAGGTGGCTCGTACCATTGCCACCCCCACGCTGCTCTGTGGAAGGCTGTCGTTAGTGATTACAACTTGCATGTCTTTAATTACTGAGATACTTCAGCTCAATCTGATACAAAATGAACTTAAGGCTCTGTGGATTCTTATAGTGTTGTTTTTAGAACAGGCTTTCATAATGGAGCGTGAAGTTTAGTTCACTGAGAACTTTCTAGAAGTTGCCAACTGTCAGTGACTTCAGGCCTGTTTTTGACCAAAACAGTTTATGACTTCCTGGGAAACCACATGAAAATTTGAGGGTTTGGAGGAGTTTCCTCATACGCCTTATTTCATGTCAGAAGAGAAAGCCCAGGATATTAATTTTTTCAGGTTACTGTTATTTTTAGCTCAGGTCAATAATTGCTTCTGTCCACAAGGGCCCTCCAAAATAGGCAGTCTGTATCTTCATGCTAAACAGAAAATATACATATGGAGAGGAAAGTGATTTACGAGGACTACAAGTGGATCGATGGTGAGGCCAAAAATACTACTGTGCTACATACACTACTTTTTCTTCTCTTCAGTCTTTTCCAGTCCAAAGCCTTCACTGAGCCTGGCTGTCTCTGGACTCAGATGGGTTTAAGCAGTACTGATGTTTATTACATATAAATACATATGCAATATAACAGCATTATATCAGCAGCTGTCTAATTTAAGTAGGACGCATTGGTTAATGAGACTTATTGTAGCAACACAGGTACACACCATTCAAGTTAGATGTAGAACTCCACGGTAACAGGCACTGCACGTGAAAATAGAAAGAGGTGGTCCCTGCTCCTGAAGAACTTGCCATCAAAGACAAGAGGGGTAGGACTGAGCTGCCTAGACACAGGTATTCAGTGTCATTTAGGATAGCCTCGGGTATCTGAAATATCCCTTTGGTTGGCGCGTATGACGCGGTACCTACAGGAGACCCATGCCCTTCTGGAGCATCAGTTGGAGGCCAACCATGAAACCCTGCAGCATATAAAAAGACCCTACAGACACATTTAAACACCAGGTTTACTCCAGGGATGTCCTATGTATACACTCAGAGAGAGGTGTTTGCAAGAAAACAGGCATTACCTAAGTGTAGAAGTAGCTTAACTATTGTGAAGGGTCTAGCAGGTGTTACCACAGGGTAAATGTTTAAAGAACAGTGTGTCCTTCAAACATAGCTTTGTAGATGTTTATGGGGAGCTGTCTGGCAAGGGAGACAGTACTAATTTATGTGCAGAGTCCTAATGCATATAAGCAAAAAGATTTTCCTAAGTGTAGTTGAGTGGCATTATCATGTAGGCCAACTAATGCAAAATAACAATCTGATTATCTTCCTTTTGTCTTGCGGCATTCAGTATTGATCTAACACAAAAGTAGGAGCCAGATAAAGAAAGAACAGCACTGAGTTAAGTGACTAGGATAATTCATCCTCGTAGTTAAGCATTTCAAGAAAGAAAAAAGTGCTAATCTGGAGTCAAAGGTGCAACTGTCTGTAAATTGCTTAAAGAAATGCCCTTGGTGCAACCCTTAGAAGCCTGTACTTAATTTTACTTAAAATATGGATGCTTAGCTTTGAAATGCAAAGAACATGGCATAGCATAAAAATAATTTTAGAACAGCACAATTAAAGGTAGCCAGATATTCTTCATTTTGCTGTGGTCAGCAGTGATATTACACCCCTGTTGCACCTGCCAGGCAAAATGGAGAAACAGTGATGGATGGGCTTGCTGGAAAATGTCAAGAAATGCATGTGTAAATTACTAAGGTCTTTTCAGTGCTTTCTTTTGAAGGTTTTGCTTCAGGAGGGAAATCTGAGCTTCATAAGGTACTTGAGAAGAGTGAGAAATCAAAATTATGCATGGAGTGAGGGACTACCTACAGCTAGCTGATAGATTGTATTAGGGAAAAGGGTTTTCCTTGAACTTCTGCCATCCCTTTAGAGCTTGTGGGGAGAAGCTTTCAGGTGCCACCCAGAGACTTGAATCTTCTGAGGACCAGTCAGAGCAGCGCTTTTTCTCAGCAAATGAGTTTTGAAGAGGAAACACCTACAACTTTATTTTGTGGGGGCTGGAATCCTATTTTGTGAGTGACGTGCTGTGCTGGGTGTGCTTCATGACATGAGGACCATTCCCTTTGGTGTGGGGGAGCAGCACTCCATCCCAGCTGAGCCCCATGTTGCTCCTCAAACTGGTCTGTCTCTTTTGGCGCTCAGGTTGTCCCAGTTAAGCCACTTTCTTATCTTCTGCTCAGAGTTGAAGCCCAAAGACAAGTGAGACAGACACATAACACACATGAGGAATCCTTTAATGATTGTGCATCACCAGGGAATACTGTTTCATGATAACTAACCCGGATTATCAATATACAAGATTTTTACGCTCTGTACTTATATGTCAGTACCATAAAGAGATTAGTACAACATTTCCTGAAACTAGAACCTAAGCAAGCTGGCTGGCACTGCATCTTTTTGTTCCTGGCAGCAGCAACAGCAGAAAAAGCAGGAGAGCGTGAAAAATGTGGTTTGTGAGCCTCTGGAGGAGAGATGAAGTGGGAGAAGAGGTGCCAAAACTCAGGTGTAGATAAGGTGTTTCTGTAAGGGTCAGCTGACAGTCTGGCACTGCAACATATTATGAATCGTTCTTGCCTACAAGTTAGCTATTGTTTTCAGCTGCTTCTGGTGAAAGCAAAAAGTGCAAGTTACCTTACCATTTGCAAGTATGTAACAAGTTTTTCTGCAGACATTTTCATTGCTTTCATCCTGCAATGGAGGAACAATGTGGTACAATATCATTTTCTATTTTTAATCTTTTACTTTGCTCTGATATTATGCCAGAATCTGATGGGAAGGGAAATATCAATCTCTGTGCTCTCACATACAGTCAGATAGGATCTGTGAATATGTAAATTGTAAATCTAGGTGGAACTGGAAGTTCATCAGCTCGGTTAAAGGTCATTTTCAAGAAACATTTAATAGACTCTAACCACTAATCTTATCACTGGGCTACACTTGCTACATATATCAGTGAAATTTAGGAAAAGGAGGATAGAAGGAATGTGTCTTAGGTTGACAAGAGCAGCGCGGCACTGAAAAAGAGAAGATGCAGTTTATAAACAACTGCTGCTTACAAAGCAGAGGAGAAGATAACCTCAGTCCAGTCGACTAAAGTCACCTGAAACGTTCTGAGGAAAGATGTCAGGTGTCCCCAGCAGGTTGGCCAGTCTGCCTGTGTTACAAGGCCTTTTCCATACAGCCGTTTCTGTTCCTTGCTGGGACAGATTGGCACTAATGGTGCTGGGAGGCTGATCTGCTGCCTCTCTGATCTGTGGCAACTATTTTTATATTCTGAGAAGGGATGAGTAAAACTACCCAACCTGAATTTCTACAGTCTTCATTATGTTATCTGTCTTCACCTTTTCAAAACCAAATATTCACATTATTCTGATTTTTCCTTATTTAGTGTCATACATTTTATGCTTGGAGGCTCATCCAGTCCCATCTCCTGTAGATCGCAGGCTTGGAAATGTGTTTAATTACGTTTGCGTTATGTCTGGTAAGTTAGGTCAGGCTGCAGCACAGAGGCTCTTGGGACTGTAAATGCTTGGTTTGGTCTGCACCAACAGCGATGCAGAGAGACGCCCATGTCCCTGCCGCGCTCACCTCACATCAGTCAACTGAAATTTTGGTCTGCTTTAGCCCACGCGCTCCATCCATCCATCCATCCATCCATCGTCTGTCTGCTGCTCTTGTGTTGGGTACGAGGGGATGTGTGTGGTGAAGAGCAGAGGCAAAGGAGTGTAGTAGAGCGGGCTGTTAACTGGGAGATAAAAATAGTATCTGTACTTTATGTCATCTAAAATGAAACTGTTGAGCATCCCTGGACCAAGATGTTTAATTTTATCTCAGTTGTACAGTAATCTGTGCCCTCCAAGACACGTTAATGTACCATGAAAGCTTTAATTTTGATGCAGCCAGCCAGACTTCTCTCCGAAGGGTTGGGTTCCTAGCTGCTGTAAAGAAACAGACAGGGAGAAAGGGAGGTTTAAAACACTTTTCTTAAGACTGCTATCCTGTGAAACTTTAAGGGATTATAAACCATATCAGTAGCTACCGAAATCTTTAGTCACGAGTATTTTTTACAGAAAATGTCAGAAAAACATCACAGAATGTGCTAACTGTGGCTTTCTCTTACCGCATGATCCTGAGTGTACGTGCAAGTGTTAAAAAATGAGTATTTTAAAAGAAAAATTGGCAGCAGAACATCTAGCATTTTCAGCAGAAAATGTATATTTCTTTTGATGTGGATCATGTGTTAGCAAGGAGGGATAATCAGAAAATATCATGTTCACTCAATATCATATCATATATAAATTTTTTATAAATAATTGTCATCAGCTAGACTAATTTAACACACTTTGGCATTACCTGTTGCTGCTGCGGGATATGCTTGCAGCTGTAATTTCAGGTCCTTAATGTGTATTCTGGTTACCCTCTGCTTTGGTCTTGCCTGATTCAAAAGTTCTCCAAAAATTATTTATTCCCATATTCATACTATTCTGTTTTTGCACAGTTTATTAAAAGCTCATATAACATCACATGTTAAATCATAAAGCATGTGTGGTTTTTGGTAAAAATTGTGCCAGTAATCCAGTCCAGTACTTCAAACGTAGATCCCTTGTCTAGCAGGAGTGTGACCATACTATCTTTGTGTTAGAAGAAGAGCATTCAAGTCACTCAGGCGAAACACTTAGCGGAGAGCACAACCCATTGTACAGGTGAGCACTCCATAAAAGCACTCTCTATATGTAAGCTGAGACACTAAAGAAACACTCAAGAAAAATTTGAATTATTTATTTCCACATGTTATTCTTTAAAAGCACTTCAAGATCACTCCAAAACACTCCTGTCAGCACATAGTAATCTCGGAAACAGGAGGAGATGAAAGACATACTACTTGGGAGAGGCTTTGGAGGATGGCAGTGCAGATAACTACTGCTTAAATGGGCCAGCACTGTCTTTCTCTAGTTCTTTAGACACTGTGATAGGACCGAGGCATTTATTTTAACTTTGCAAACAGTTTTGCCTTCAAAATCCCCAGGCGCTGGTGATCGCCACATGACACTGCCTAGCTTTGATCCACGCAGAGAACTTGTCTGTCCTCACAACGGGGCTCAGCTGTGCAGTTAGCCCCAAACCTTTCTTCCTCGTTGGAGGAGCTGAAGGAGAGTGGGTGTCCTGCCCCAAATGGGTGTGGAAGTGTATGGATCATCCCCCATTTTCATCCAAGAGATACATGACAGGCACCATCACAGACTCTGAAATGACAGAAGTTATTTCACTGCCCAGCATGGAGCGGTGGTGCAGGCAGGTCTTTTTGTCCCCTCGTGCCATTTTCAGTTTGGCCTCCTTACTGAGAAACTTAAAACAATTATCTGAAAAATGAGAAAAAAACCCTGCACCTCTAGGTGTCTGCTGGGGCCATGCAGTGTTCCCTCTGGATCTGGCAGTCAGGTTTGAAAGGTAATGAAACGCCATGTCAAAGGTGATCCGGAAGGGTCATTCTTGCAGTTTGTCGTGTTAGTGGGCAAGATCTGGGGCAGCATTTATCGGCGTAAATATAGAGTGCCTTACCTTGCTTTGGCCACCAGTGTGCGAGGGTGTGCTCAGGTCTCTGTCACCGGGTGTCTGCATGGCTGCTTTGTTCCTTTTCATCTGCTTTGTACTAACATTTATTTTCTTCCTTAAAAAGATAAAAGGAGAAGATCAGACAATTTATTCCTCCTATATTTTTAGATTCCTCTGTCATTTTAAATAAAAAGGAAATGAAGAACATGAAGTTCTAGGAGAGTAAGTTGGGTGTAAATGTTTGTTGCTAACAAGTGTGAAATTCTACAGTTCTAATTTACAGTGATGCATTAACCTGAAGATTATGGTTTTTTAAATTGGCTTTTTCATAGTGCAGAGAGACTGCTGTCAAAACAATTATTTGTGTAAGGTTTCAAAAATCATAGATGTGGTTTACACTCTATTGAAAATCAGAGGAATGTGTTTAAAGTACTGTTGTTGTGCTTTCTAAAATCCCACCAAGGATGTGGGCTTCCAAGGATGCCAAAGTACTAATTCAGCTGCTTTGAACTATAACATCGTTTTGAAGTGAGTATCTTGCTTGCTCTATGGGTGAGGAAACACATCGATCTGTTTTTGACAATCCCCACTGCAGATCTGAAGGCACGACTGAGACTGCTGGTTACACTTATGTCTGTCTGTCTGGTGTTCAGATGGAGTCTGTGGCTGATTTGCCTTGTGTGTCGGAGCATAGTTTTATGTTAGTTGATACGACCAAGGTTCAGGAGAGAATACCGGTAAACTTCGATAGTTTTGCGTGGCGATTGATGCCATCTTGTTTCTTAAGTGGCAAAGCCGTTCCAGGAATATAATGGAACAGCTGATAACCTAATTTGACCTGCTTTTAACTGCCTGAATTTCCCACTAAAACTATGGTATTTGGTGCTATTGAAAATCAGAGAAAATATCCGTAACAAGACTTTGTTGTTGGAAAATACTGATTTGTCAAAATGGGAAAGGTTTCTTTTCAGTGTGTTGCCTTGATCATGAAATATGCGAAAAAAGCTTTGAAATTGTGGGAATATTTTACTTAAAAATTTTGTGGAAAAATTCCAAATTAGTATCCTCTCATAATACAATTTGGTGATTAATATATTAATCTGAAGTCAAATTAAACTGAATTCAATTAAACTGAAGTCAAATAAAACATTTACAAAATATTGAAAAGAAACACTTGCCTATTTTGCAACTTTTTTTTTGAATTTTAAAAACTTTTCACCCTGATTCAGCATGAGAAAAAAAAATTTCTCTCTTAGCTCTCCCAGACCTCATAAAATGAGAAGGATTCAGTACATAGATAATATCTGAAAGCACTTGAGTTTGTCAGCTGACAATACGCAGAAACATAAAGCCTTAGATGAACCAAGAACAGAATACGAACTTCCTAGAAATGCCGTTGAGCTAAAAAAGCAACTCTCCTCCTCCCACCAAAGAGCCCCCTGCAGGTCTCTTGCATCGCTAAATCAACAGTGCACTGTAATTTCTTAGAGATGACCTTACAAGGATTTCATTTCTCCAGGTTTTCCAGTAACCTCTGCTCATAGGTTAAATGAGCTTTTCTCTTCTGTAATGGAACTATCCAGAAGACAAACCTGCGACATTTGTTGCACTTTACTGAACAAAATCTGTGTTTCCCTTCTGAAAAGAAGCAGCTGAAATATAGCGTGCAGTAACATATTTACAGATTATAAAAGATAAATTGTGGAGAAGGCTCCGTCCTCTTTTAGGTAAATGAATTTTTGTTTGAAAGGAAAGCTATACAAGTAGGTAAATAAAATGCCATTTGCTCTAGTTAGAACTTCGTTTTCCAAATGTACCTCACATCATGTTTACAAAATTTAACATTAAACTGGGTGCAAAAATTTTAAATATGCATAACATTTGCAAGTTATGGTAAGTAGCCCAATGATTGTGCATTTGTCTAACAAGTTAATGAACTACCGTTGTCCTTACCTGCTCTGATGGAACTTCATCATTTAAAAACTAGATAAACAAAACCTTCCAATGTTTTGGCAATTACTTGTTGGTTGCACTCTTTTTTATTTTTTTTTTATTTTTTGTACATAGAATTTAATCATACCTGGATTGGTATAAAAAATCATAAAGGTCTTTGTGTATCACTATTACCTTCTCTACATGTGGGTGATTAAATTTTAACTGCTCCTGAAATAGACATAGCATTCAGCAAGCAGTGGAAAAAAGCTGAAGAAATGGTACTGCATCTACTCTTCTTGTCGTAAATCATGGCCCGTGAGCTCAGTGAAGAGTTCCCTGGTTTAACCAGATGAAAATTAGACTCACTGAATTTCATATTTTGCCTTGAATTACACCTGTGACATTTACCAGTTTTTAAATATGGAAGATCTATGTGTTTTATGGTTTTCCTGAGAAACAAAGCTTTTTATTTCCCATAGCTTAAGAGATGGTCATTCTGTCAGCATGTCTAAATCCAATGGACAGAAAATCCCCCCAGAGAAATAAAAATGTCAGCGTGAGCTCAGTTCTCATTAAACTACACCGAGTCTCCAAGGAAGACAATTTTTTGGCTATGATGCCATGGAGGAGACCAGGAGACTGGGCCTCCATTCCCTCTGATCCAGCAATATAGCTATGCTCAAAAAACCTCTGAAAACCCCTTTCATCAGTTTTGCTGCTCAGGGAACTACCTAATTACCTATAAAAATAGTCTGATTAAAGCATATTATGAACACCTGTAAATACGGTCACTTCATTTTAGGGCCAAAGAGGGACCTGAGTGGTTCTGGTAGTCTTCAAGGTTACTCTATAACAGGTTGCTGTGTATTTATCCGTAATCAATGAGTTATGTTTTTGACAAGGGGTGCCAACATAATATCCCATCGCATAGCTGCTGCCATCATCCTGTGTTGTCACTGTGAAGCTACAGAATTAACCTCTGTTCAAGGAATTTGTAGTTTGTACTACAACGTGCCCTCTTCTCTCTAGAAAGTTAATTTGAAATTCATTTGAGTCATTTGCTTGGATTCAATATATGATTGATCAAAAAAGGACTGGACATTACCATATAAAATGAAGTTATACTGAAAAACCCACCAACTTGCCCTCAAAACTTGCTGGCAAAACAAGGGCGAGGGTGTTATTAAATAGATCTCCATAAACCCAATTTGTACCTGCTCATGAATCAAATCATAGGATCATTTAGGTTGGAAAAGACAATTCAGATCATTGAGTCCAACTGTAAACCTAATAATGTCAAGTCCAGCAAACCATGTGAAGGTCATTTTATCAAGGTAAAGGAGAGCAAAATAACAATGTCAGTCATTATTTACAGAACGATGAGTCCTGTTTTCCAGTATTGTAAAACACATTTAGTGATATTAGATACTACAGTACCAAATCTTCCATTGCATTTTGCAGTGCATGTTTAGGAAGTGCAAACTGAGTTTACTTTAGAAAGTGCAGTTATCAGTACAGAATGAAATGGTAAGTCATCCAGTGAAAGAAACAAGGGTAGATATTTTCGTGGGATCTCTGTCTGAATTTTGTTTCAGGAATAGGGTTAATGAGTCAAGTAAAAATCAGGGCATTATCCCTGGGCTGAAAGGATTCAAGTTTCCAAGATAAAATTCTCATGAATTCACCTGTTTTAGCAAAATACCTTTAGAATAGGCCTTTCTGGGTTTTGATTTGATTTAAAGCCAACTTAATGCAAAAAGGCAGACCTGTGGATTCACTTTTCCCCTCTTCTAATACATAACTTTTCATCCTTATTCCAGAAATTGCAAATGCTAATTTTGGCCAGTTTTTCATGGTGGCTCTTTTAAGCTGGTTACAGCCATGGGGACTCATGGCTAATACGCATGGTTTGATACTGAAAGTGGCATGCCAGCATGTTGTCTTGCCATTCTTAGGTTGAGACAGACTCTGTGATCAGGCTAAGATTAATTTCAAAGGGATACATGGATATTTTAGTATAAAATATCTGATTTATTAATACTTGGAACGTCCACTAAACATAATTTGGTAAATGACCATTTTCAGCTTGCAAATGCTGTGGTGATTTTGATTTAGTGAGATACCAGTCAAAGTAAAGTACGTATTTGTAATGGATAGAAAGAGACTTGAGTGAAGTCAGGTGACATCATGAAAGGCTGGGCTTTAAATCAGAGAGGGGGTTGAAAAAATGAAATGATTCACTTTCCATACTTCATTATGATAACTCCTCGACCTATTTTACCATTATATGACATAAAGAGTTATTCCCTATTAGGTAGAAAAGCATATCCTCTTAAAAAGCAAGAGAAGAGTTTATTATAACTTGCTGTAATTACTATGTTTCTTCACTGTATATGAATGGGGCAAAGAAGAGTGTAACATGGAGATTAGGCTGGCAGATGAGAGCAAAGCCTTTGCTGGGCAGAAGAAGGGGTGAGGAGGAGACGGCCCATGCAGGTCACCCACCTACCTGGGAGCTGCAGATAAAAGTCCTCCTCCATGGGTAACCCGACAGACCTGCGCTCCTCTACTGCATTAGACATCTCAGCTGAGAAGTCCAACTTATTGCTCATGAATTGTACAGGTAGGTGGGAAGTTTCTGGAAAGCGTACTTCACTCCCTGAGAAATGCCAGGAGGATTTCTGACTTTCCAGTCTCCTGCCAGGCTACCTGGTCCTTGGGCAGCCTGTCAGAGCGGGTAAGTGTCTCCTGGTGAAACACCTTCACACTGTCTCCAAATGCCAGACTATAGGGCTCCTGCCTTACTGTGGGATTGCTGTGTTAAATTTTTCCAAACATTAACAAAAGTCACATGGGAATTTATTTTTTATTAAAAATTCCAACATTTTCTCCAAAAAGGAAAGTTTGATTGCCATACATCAGGCACGTTGAGTCAGGTCTCTCTCTTGTCAGCTGTGGAGCCCTGTGGGAAACACGTGGTACCTCTCTGGCCCCGCAGCAGCTCCTCTGCCCCACGGCTTCAGGGGAGGCAGCAGCAGTGCCATTAATATGCTCAATATTGTTTGAGAAGAGCAACAGGCTCTGCTTGAGTCTCAGCAGGCTGGAGGTTGCCCAAGTGGGCTTCTCCGCAGGCGTTTTTTGCCCTTGTATAAAAGTCTGTAAATCTTTAATGGCTGCTGTACTTTGCTTTTGCTGCCCAATTATTTTTCATGTATTTTGGTGTGCCTCTTGATTCTGTGAAATGATTTACATACATTAGTTTAGGAAATAACACTTGGAAAGATAAGCTTTTGCTCTGTTAGCTGGAACATTTCTTTCTTCCCCTACAGGACAGCAGTTGCTGTTTTATAGATGTGTCTGTAGTCCAATCCAGTGCAAAAAAAAAGAGCAGGGAAGACCATTTAATAGTCTTACCACTTTGTCACACATCAAAGAAGCAGTTCAAGGGGGAAAAATAACTATTTTATTTTTGTAGAGTAAGTTTATAAGGGCAACTTGGTAGTCTGGTAACTGTGGCAACAAGGGAATATGTTTTCTATTTGCTTTCATGTAGATTGAAAAAAGGAAGTAATTTCATCTAATAAAACATGGGGTTTTTTGTTGACAAAATTACGGAAATTGTGCAAACAGATTTAGAGCTGCTATAAATGTTTTAATGCACTACACCATAGGGTAACTAGTACCTTCATGCAATATTTTCTTAAGAAATAATAGTTTTGAAATTTTATTGAAAAACTTAGTGTAAATATACATTTAAAATCTTTTTATTTGTACTGTGTAATTGAATATTTATTTTCTGTGAATTACTCTTTAAGCTCCTAAGTAATTTCTACCTGGAAATGTAGAAGGATGCCCTGATTAACTTGCACTAGAATGCTCTAAAAGGTGAAAAAATAACATTGCCCTTTTATGCTGTACTGTGAATACTTATGACAGATTAAGGTCAAAACAATTAGCCAAAGACTGCCAAAACAAGCATGCTAAATTTGGTCATTTTACTCAGGTTAATTTTCAGTGTAGAGCACAGGCTTTGATTTAAGCAGTTAAAAAGAATCTGATGGCCACAAATTATCATTCAAATCCATGCATGGCCAAATCATAAAAAGTAATATCAGTGGCTGAAAATTCAGTGGTGTGGCTATAAGATTTGTCTCATTGTTAAGTTAAACCTTTTGTCCATGGTTGTTAGCAGAAAAAGTATGACAAGGTTTGGGAGAATTGACTGTGTTTTGAAAAATACATTGATTTGTCAAGTGGCAGGCTAAGAAGTGACTGAAAGAGTGACTTTCAATCCACTAAGAATACCTACATACTCCCTTCATGACGACAAATGTTTGTCTTCCACCCTGTTTGGATATCAATAAAAAAAATAGTTACCTTCTGGCTACGTATCATTTGCAGTATTCAGGTGTTAGCACCATGTTTTACTCCTCGGTATCTCCTTCTGCCCCTAATCAGGGACTGCTCATCAGAAAATTGCTCACTGCCTTGTTTCACATTATGAGTTTAATTAGTTAATGAGGAACACCTTGCAAACCATGCAATATAAGCTGCCCCTAATAGTACACTACCCTTTGCTGTTCTTCTGTTTGCTGAGGGCAGACTTTCTCTTGGTAGGTAGACTTGCTGATACAGTCTTTACTGCTTACAGCTATGTGGATGGTAGTAAGTAGACAACTTGGTGCAAAAACCCCAGGTTCTATTCTCTGTGAACCAGAAACTGCCTGGGAAATTTACTGATGCTTGCTGCTGGCTGGGTTTGACCTGCTTGCAAGTGAGCACTCATGATCTTCTAAAATACAGGACAAAAGTGCACAGGACATAATTTGGTTTTCATATTCTATTATTCTCTGCTGTACCTTAGCTGGTACCAGTGGAAGTCCTTGATTCATAGCACTGCATGTAGGACCAGACTCAGATTTGTTTTGACTTCCAGGCTCCACTTTCCCAAAGTTACTCTACATTTATTGTTCATTTCTGTTCAAGTGAAACGATCTATTAAATGCAGCCTAGGCAATCCAGTGTTTCTTGTAAGATTTTCTTCCCTAGCTGCTCGGGTGAAGATTTTTAGTTTGGATCTGCTTGAGGTAAGTGCTACTGTAGTGCAAAGCAGGTGGGAAGGAGGTCGTAATTATAATACTTGGGGCTTGTTTGGTTGATATTCCTTGTTTTTTTGATACTGTACTAGAAAAGGGATGAAAGTAACTGATTTAAATGCAACTATGCAAATGATTTTTAGCGTATATGTGGTTCAAATTCTGTGAATGCAGCTTGTGGAGGCTGGGTGGTGTTTAAAAATGCTGTGATAGGAGAATATAGTTTCTTGTAGCTAAGCCAAACTTCTCTCTCTAATATTGATGTATTTAAGATACAATAGGAGAAATCCAGTTATCCATGGTATCTTACAGAGGTCTATGATAAGGAAGATAATAAGGGCAATTATGAACTTGATGCTTTCAGCTCAGAAAAAAATGCTTGTAAATCCAAGTAGGATTATCTAGCTGCTGAAGAGATGGGTGCCTGGCTTTTGGTGGGTCATATAGAAAAATAACAGAATTGAATGTTAGATCTACTGAAAGCTCTAACTATTGCTTTAGAATGTAGGCTTTAACCTATAACACAATGTTAATTTTACTCTGAACTATGGTGTCCTGGTTTCAGTTGTTTACACTTTTCAGCTTCCCATGCTCTGCCAGGTGCACAAGAAGCTGGGAGGGAATGCAGGCAGGACAGCTGATCCCAATTAGCCATCAGGGCTATTCCATACCACCTGATGGCAAGCTCAGTATATAAACTGGGGGAGTTGGCCGGGGAGGGAGTGGTTGCTGCTTGGGGGCAGGCTGGGCATCGGATGGTGAGCAGTTGTGTTGTGTATCACTTGTTTTGTATATTCTGTTGTTATTATTGTTATTTTCTCTTTCTCTGCTGTCCTATTAAACTGTCTTTATCTCAACCCACAGGTTTTAGGGTTTGGTTGTTCCCCCCCCTCCCCGATTCTCTCCCCCATTCCACTGGGGTAGGGGGAGGGTGAGTGAGTGGCTGTGTGGTGCTTAGTTGCCAATTGAGGTTAAACCACAACATATGGGATAATTCAGAATGAAATGTAACAAATCTTGCAATAGAAAGATATTGTTTAAGTATTTATGGTGTCCAAGTGATGTAGCTGCCTGTGAGTTTATATCCACTTTGAAAATGAGAGGTAGTCTTAGAATTTGGATTTTTAAATAGTCTTTTTCTGGTTTGGAATATCTTCTAAGAATCAAATATTTTTCCTTAGTTCAGAGCTCTCAAGCCAAATCAAGATGGCCTATCTGTTAAAGGCTTGGATTTCTATTGTGCTGGTTTGGTTAAATATGTCCTATCTACAAGTTTCAATGCATGTACACCATCCGCCTTCAGAATATTATTTTCATCTTTAACTTGAAGGATAGGAAAACATCCCCACTGCTGAGGAAAGCAGGGAAGGAGACTCCCATTTGGCAGGCACAAGGTGTTTGCTGTTTGGGCTCCTGGTATAGCTTGTGCCCAAGTCTCTGCAAATCCAGATGCCAGTAAATATATCTGCTGCTCCTTCCATCTGAAGCTGAAAATCAAAAGTTTTTTATGTGTGATCCTTGCTAGGAGCCAAGAAAGGACAAAGCTCCCCTGTAGCACTGTGGTAATAGCTATAGTCTGCAACAATTTCCTCATAAATCTGTAGGAAGACCTATGCTGATATACCATACGTGTGTTTACCTTACTCAGAATTGAGTTGTGTGTAGAGAATGAGCTCAGTGAAAGTATGTTAAAAGTGGTTAAATAGTTTGTAGCTTTTGTTTGTTGGGTTTTTTTTTTAATTCCCAAAGTATTCCTTACTTTAAATCTAATAAATGCCAGAGAAAAGTTGGAGGAAAGGTTTAATAAAAATTAGGAAAGTTTAAAGAATGAAATTCAGTATTTTCAGAGAAGACCTTTTTTTGTTTTGATTCACTCATAGAAAATGTTTAATTCCTATATGGGCTGAGTTCACAGTTGCTGGAGGACCAAACCAGAGTTGGAGTGTAAATAATATTCTAGCCAGCACTGATAACCTTGTAGGTGCATAGTGAACCAGATCAATGGGCTAAGCCATTGGAAGCTTCTGTGACTGAAAAACCCAGATGCTGGTGCAGTGCAGGAGACCTCAGGAACCATTAGTTTGTGGTGGAGCTAGGGCAGCTGGCTATGGGGACGTGGCAACTTGCAATAGCAGTTTTTTGATGGAGCTTCCCATAGATTGGTTTTGGGATCAATCATGTTTAATACATTTATTAATGACCTTGGCACAGATATGAGTATGCTTCTATGATTTGCTGAAGATGCAAAACTAAGAGGGATTGTCAATAAGGCTTGAGATGCCCTACAGGAAGAATTGTATGACCTTGATTATAGTAATAGAAATGAAATGAAATTCAATAATATAAAGTGAAAGGTCCTTTCCCTGGGGGTTAATAGTAAGAATGCTAGGCATCGGCTGGGAGCTAATTTGGCTGTGGGATACAGGCTTTTAATGTACACTAGGTATAGTCAAGCCATTTTTAGTTGTTGTCTTTTAAGCTTATGAAGCAGATTTTTGTGATTATGAAAGAGTTAATACATGTTGTACTTTTAATAGTTTTTCTTATGGCAACTATTAGTTGTGTGGCTTATCTGATTCATGAGTTATGTGTATATGTATGTAAGTATGTAAACCTGATGGGGTGAACGACACAAAGAATCTGTCTCCTTGTATTTACCTGTGAGGAAGGGAGGAGAAGGAAAGGGAGAAGCAGCAAGGAAAGAAAATTCAGCATTCATATACTTAATCTTGATCAGCAGCTCGTTTACATATTAGCTGAATATATGTTTTTCCCCCTCAAGATCAGAGGGTTCCTGTAAGAGCTTAAGGAAAGCTTTGAAGCTTCACTTTAATGCTTTCGTCCCCAAACACTTCATGTGCATAAAACCAGGGAAAAGGCAGTGTAGCCCATGGGCGTATGGTTTAACTCACCAGTGTGGGCTCTCCACGGGCCGCAGCGCTTCAGGAAACATCCACCAGCTCCCCGTGGGTCCTTCCACAGGCTGTGGGGAAATACCCACCCCAGCGCCTGGAGCTGCTCCCCGCACCCGGCCTCGGTGCCGCAGGGCTGATTTTCACACTCTTTTCCTCACTGCCGGGCACTATTTTGCCCTTTCTTCAGTACCTTTTCCCTGAGGTGCCACCGGGGTGGGCTCCGCCGTGCCCTGCGGGCGGCAGCCTGCCTGGGCCCCACAGCCCCCTCGGCTGCCAGCGCAGGCACACCGGGGAAGGTGGTGCCGCGTGTCAGGAATTTGGGAAGTCCTTGGTACTGAGGTGTGTACCTCATACCATTTTTGGCAGACCATAGGAGGAGATGGAAAACAATCAGTGGCTCAGGAAACACCATCCTTGCCTCAGCTTCCAGGCGGGAAATGGCCGAAGAGGAGAGCATGGGTCTGCTGCCTGTCGGGAGATGGCTGATTCCCTGTCGTGACGTAGCTGGAGAGGGACAAGCAAACGCAAGCCCAGCTTGCATTCAGGGGAAAAACTAACAAAATAGGTATGTAACTAAAGTTGCAGTGCTATGTGTAGTGTTACTAGTATTGGCACGCATTCAGAAAACCCCACCCTTCACCACCACCAGTGATGGTTCTCTGGCTGTATGGCAAGCTGGTTTGGTGGACCAATCCAGCCGATAAGGTTAAGACTTTTTATCAGGACAGGACAAGGGGTAATGGTTTTAAACTGAAAGAATATAGATTTAAATTGGGTACAAGGAAGAAATTTTTTACGATGAGGGTGGTGAGACACCAGAACAGGCTGCCCAGAGAAGCTGTGGATGCCCCATTGCTGGGAGTGTTCAAGGTCAGGTTGGACAGGGCTCTGAGCAACCTGACCTAGTTGAAGATGTCCCTGCCTGTGGCAGGGGGGTTGGATTAGATGCCCTTTAAAAAGGTCCCTTCCAACCTAAACCATGGTAACAAATGTGTCAGGAAAAAATTGGAGTGGTGATGCTTCAGACTTGCTTAATACATTCATTAATGGCCTTGATATAAATATTATGAGTATACTTATAAAATTTGCTGAAAATGCAAAACCAAGAAGCTCTAGAGGAATAAACTTGCTGGCCCATAGGCCTTGTTCAGTTTGGGATGACCTAAAATTCATTTTTCATCTTCTTTGGTCATTGAACTGCAACTCTATTTTTCACACTGTTCTAGTAATAATAACATTTATTTGCAATATGCTTTCCTGCCTTTGATATAGTGCTACTAGCAGGAGGAGAGAGGAAAGATGAACATTGGCTATTTCTGGAAGAAAGCATAAGGCCAAAAGAAACCTAATGGGGAGAAAGCATGTTCAAGCTAGCAAAGAGTAAACACCATGGGGGGGGGGAAAATGTTATGTATTTTGCTAAAGCATCCCTGTGTTGATCTGTCATGGTTGAGAACTTCTTTCAGGAGCAAAAGTCGAATTTCTTAAGTTTCTGTCAAGGTTTTGAAAAACATATATGGCTGTTCCTGTAATAATTTCAGATACCCAGTGGAAATTTTGAAATTAGTCAAGTGTAAAACTGTGTGGTGTGGGTGCACTTCCTCACCAACAGTGACCTGTGACTATCCTGCTTCACCTTGGATGTTCTGGCTGGCAAGGGGGGATTAAAGCCAAAGCTCTGTCCTCACAATTTGCTTAAAGGAAGTCAATCAATACATAAATACTGTTTTTTGTACCAAAACAGATACAGGATGACAAGTCTCTAGATGATGTGGGCTCCTGTTCATTCTTGAGTTTGACTCCTTCAGCAGTCCAGGATCCACATGACCACTTAGACGTGGTAGATGGACAGTAAAACACTGATTGATCTCAAAAATCTTGGCATGAATGGCAGCAGGGAAATGAAGGGTTTTCTTCGGGCAGATATTTGGACCCCTGTGAGGTGTTTTATCTTTTTGCAGTGTTTTTACCACTGCAGGCATGGCCACAGGTAGGAACCAGCTGAGCAGATATAAACGCCAAAGGGGTGGAAAGAGAAATTGGAGAGCAATGAGGGAAAGGGCAGGGAGGTTCAGAAGTAACCTCCATGGCAAGTTCATGTTCATGCTGAGGTGCTGACCTGTTTTTTTGGTAAGTGTGCTTACCAGTGTGATCCTGGGTGTGGTGTGGAAGGGCTGTCTGGGGTGGTAGCATACTTGATGGCTCTGGTTTTGGGTTTCAGTGTGCTTCTGGCTCTGCAGTCACCTGGGCTACAGGCAGGATATATTTTGCTGGACTGCTCTAGGATCAGCGGAGTTGACGCATGTTGGCTGCCATGATAAGCGCTACTTAGGGAGCACCCTAAAACAGTATTGTAGCCTTTATGGAATTTCCACTTAAAAAATAAAAAAAAAACTATCAAGGGAAGTACTGTGCAACTGATGTGCTTTGGTAAGTATGGAAGCATACCTGATGGCTTTCAAGGTCATTTTTCTTTATTGTATGTTTATAGCAGCTGTGTAACAATTATTGAATAATGGATATCTGCTTTCTCTAGAGTATGCAGAATTGATTTTTTTGGTGAATTCCTGATTGGATTGATTTTATGCTTAAGACAGTATTGGACAATTAAGTGTATAAGTTACTGTGATCTCTGAGATGCTTTGCTTGATCTACTGTGGCAAGCTAAAGCCTTAGGCATATTTGTCACGACAGTTACATGTCTAGAAATGGAGGAGGCCTCTTAACTCCTGTAGTCCTTCTGACTGGATGGGAATTTTGCTACTATATGTTTATTACTAGTTTCCTTCTTCCCCCCCCATTTTAGACTTAACTTGTCAAGGGATGTGATTTTTTTTTTCTTGGTAGATTTTTTTTTTTTTACAAGACTATAGTAGACTATATTAAGCATTTAGGTGAAAATTTCATTGGTTGTGTATCTGCTTCCCTTGGGACTAAACGTCATCCTTAGTCAGCATGATTTTCTGACTTTTGGATTAAAGTCTCGGTTACAGATTTGTTTGCTGCCTTTTAGGTCCTCTGAGAGGAAGGGGGGGGTGGCCCTGAGAGTTATTACTGTTAGTGGGATGGAGAGCTTGTTATTTGACTGGGAAAAAAAACTATACAGACGCTAAAACAAAAGACAAGAAGCTTGAATCCGTAGAAAAGATGAGGAGGGATTCACAACAGATTGTCATGGTGTGAAGGGTACTGAAGTATCTGTACTTTTGTTGTGCCTTCATGTAAAGGGACAGGAGGCAGCCTCCTAGGAGCAATATCCTACCTTTTCAGGGTGGATATTTCACTTTCTCATTTCATATGAGTAAGTAGACAGCCTTCTCTTCTGAATAAGTTGCTAAATACTTCTGCATTTACCTCCTGGACTCTTCTTTCTCTCTCGCTGGTACTTGCACAATCATGGTGGTGTATTATTGATAGCACCCTAGCATCTAGTTGCTTTTTTGCCCTCAGTCTGTATTTCCTCCATGGTATTTATATACTGCTTCTGCAATATCCAAACACCTCACAGTCTTTATTGCCTTTTCCATTTCCCCTCTGAATTAGGCAAATGCAGTTATTCTCATTTGAGAAGTACAGGACTGAGGCACTTGAAAACTAAAGGCCATAAACTGAAAGATATTTAGGCACCTAAATGTGTAAAGTGCCTAATGTGATTTTCTAAAGCATCCAAATACATTAAGCATCTAACTCCTGCTGACTGCAATGGAAGTTAAGTAGCTAACTCATCCGGATGTTGCTGAAAAATGTGAATGGCTGCCAATCTGTCTCTCTTCATATTTAGTTAGATAAATATTTGAAAATATGAGTCTAGATGACTTGCTCTATACTACACAGGGAGACCCCCAACTGATAAGCTATTACATTAACATTTTTTTCTTCAGCTTTTCAGTTTTATATCAATTGGCTATTCCACTTATAAGATCATTTGTAATACTTTATCCTGAAATATTATAAACATGGTACTTTAGCTATCAAGTTTCTTAGCAATTCAGCAACAGTACCACACTTAGATTGAATCATGTTTAGATTGTATTGCTCCTAAACCAGCTATTTTCTTAATGGCATTTATCAAAGGATTTTTGAAGCTGTTATGTCTAAATGCAGAGTGTACTTTTTCACTTAGTAGCTGAGTAGGTAGGAAGGAGATTATATACTGATGCTTAGGTTTCTGGATAAAAGGTGTGTTTCATGTTTCTATTTTTTTAAATCTTAATGGTATTTGATAAAGTGATAAAATATAACAGCTGCATTTTACACTCCTGAATTAAATCACTTAAGTCTGGGACACTGCATTGTCGCACCTGTGGCTCTCTGGAGGCTTCCAGAAATCTTGCAATAAAGGTGCAATATGTGTCCGAAGGCTGTGTGAAGCTCCTGGCAGGGTCCCCTGGGCACTTGTGTACCCCAGCAGCTGCTCCACGTGCGCTTCAGACATCCTCCGTAAAGGGCCTTTCCTTAGTTTTGTCATCATCCTCCTGCCTCAAGGCAGAGCAAGAACGGGAAGTAGACCCAGACCCTAGGCACATCTGTCCTCTGGTCTGTACTCGCAGTCTGTACTTGCGTCTGACCCACTGGACCAGCTCACCCCAATGCGTGCATTCAACCCCCAAGCCCCATGGCTGCAACGAATCAATGCCTGGCACTGGCCCCCTGCCGTCATCTCCATGGTGCATGGCCTCTGCTTTAGACAAAGATCAGTCTTGGGCCTTAAAACCTTCACCCCCACGTGTGCCCCCAGAGTGACTGAAACGCAGTGGGCGAAAACCAGCCTGACGTCTGGCCGTGGCTGGGATATCCTGAAATGAGGCATTTAGATGTGCCTGAGTCAAGGCTGGGCTATCTGAGCCTGGGGTGAGGGCTCTGGGCAGAAATGGGACCAGGTCAGGAAACGGCACTGGCGCTTGCTCTCTCCAAATTTACCCCCAGGAAACTGCTGGATTGTGTTTCTGCAGTACTATTTAGAAAACATTAACTGTATCAAGACATGTTCAGCTGTAAGGGCCTCACCTTCAGGTGGTTAAGGGGCTAAAAAGCAGTTACAGGTGTTACATCAGTACCACTTAATGGTCATTTTACTTTAGACTGAACTCCAGTGTCTGGTGGCTTGGAAGCAGACAGCTACACCTGTCCCCTTCACTGCAGGTGCTGGTGTCTGTGCACCCAGTGGGGCTTGTTTGGTGCTGGCTTTCTAATCTACCACAAAAATAATGCAACTAAAAATTAACTGCATATGTTTAATATCATAGTTCCCTCTTGTAAGAAATGTTTCTCTCAAAATAAGAGATTCCTGAGGGTGCTCTGATTTTTTATTGTTCTTTCATATTCAAATGTTAAAAAAATTTTTTTTTATTCCTCTGAATCACATTGGAAAGACCTCGCATGGAAAGATGAATATTAACGGGTCTTCAACTTGCTAGAAGAAGCACCAAGTCACTTTATCAAGCAATAATTTGGTTTCCAAGTGGCTAAAACATGATTGAAGTCGAAATAATTTATAGCAGCAAGCAACACTTCTGCCATTGAATTCAGATCTATGTATAGCCTACAGCATTAAAATTGCAATTGAAAGCCCCACACTTTCTTTTAATGAATTAATTATTCATCTTCTAGCTTCCAATTAATAGAATATCATTGTATCTTTTACTAAGAAATTTCTTTCTATGCTTCTGGAAGTAGGTAACACTGTATTTGATTTTAGCCACCCGTAAGATATGATTAAAAAAAAAAAAAAAGAAAAATCCATCTTAAAGAATTTTGTGGGTAGCCTCTTCATATTGAACTGAAGACACACTTCAATTTGAAACAGCTAAAATCTCCTCTGGCAGTGGATTGCTTTCCTAGTTTTGTGTAGATAGAATTTAGGAATTTCTTTAAATGATTGAATAACTTTGTCTTCTGCTGCTGGAACAAAACTGAATATATCTTCTAGAGAAATTCTTAAGACAGGCTATTTCTGAAATACAGAAATGAAGAAAATCCAAACTGTAAAAACTGACTGTGCCTCCTGGTGGCAGTATGGTGCAGTTCAGCTTTCCTGTCTACTGGAAGGCGTATGACTGTAACTCAGGTGAGTAATAGATTATGAAGAGTACATTTTGCTGCATGAAGCTCAGATTTCTCTCAATTCTGAAAGCAACCAGAACCACTTCCAACAGATGAAGAAAATCAGCATCTTTTCCATTTTGCATGTGGCTTTCATATTTAATGATATTTTCATGGGTATAAAGATGACATCTTCATTCTTTTGTCTTTTGGAATTCAAGTCTGTTTTTATTATGAAATGCAGCATGTGACATCACAATATAATATATTAAATGTGTCTTGGCTGTATATGTTGCTATGCATCAATGCCTATGATGCTAAAAGGAGATGGTCACAAATATTTAGCAGCAGTTAAGCTGCCATTTTACTGTGACATAGCCCAGAACAACCTCATACCCCTCCCAGAGGAGGGATGGTCCATGTGGTCATCCAGTAAGACCAGGGCATGGTTTGGCAGAAGACTGGTCTGTCAAAAAAGCCCAGATCTCTGCTGGGGTGGGAGAAGGAGAGGGGAGAGAGAACTCTGCCACTGCTGCCAAGATATCTTTTCTACAGTGAAAGGCTGATGCCACTGGCCATGCCAGGGGCCTGGGGAGCCCCATGGCATAGGACATGGCTCCTGCTCTTGGGGGATAAGACATGCTCTGCCAAAAGGCATTTTTTTTAGAAATGAATGATTTTTTTTTTTTCTTGAATTGTGTGGCAGACTTTCTGTCTGTTTATAACTTTTCAGATGAACTACAAGTAAAGCAACAAGAAAACTTTGTTCTATGGAAATAAGTTGCACACATGGACATATGACCATACTGCTATGGCAGATAAACACTAAAGTGTGACTGACTTAACTGTCCAGTACTATTTGGAAATAAGGCAAGACCATTTCCTGTGGAAGAACATACATGTAGGGGAGACAGTTTTGGTTGTGTGGGTTTTTTCTTTTGTTTGTGTTTTTTTTTTAATGTCATCATTAACTGAGTTTTTCAGCTGAAAGGTGTGCTTTGTGAAGTGGCAGTTATTTATGAGGCATAGCTGATGTGGTAGAAGTTTGACTTCCCTAGTCATGACTTCAGTTGTTGGAGGTGGCTAAGATGGTGATCACTACACTTACAATGACATTTTTTCCAGAGCAAATTTTCAATTATGTTTAAAGAGTCCCTATTTGAAAAAGTAAAGCCCTCCATATCTAAAGTGTATCATGCTCTGGGGATGGAAAGGACTTGCTACTCTTCAACTGATCAAAGTTTGTGATGATGTATGTTTGTAGGATTACTGTGGCTGCTCAGCTGTGTCTCTTATCTACTTGCCTTGAAAAGGCAAAAAAGAAAAGAGCTACTTTGGGAGTGCATCACTGAGTTTCTCAGTGTGGCAGCTAATACAGACAGTGAGATGGTTGTCTTGTGGAGAAGTGGTTCAGTGCGTTCTGGTGAGAGTTGCTGGACCAGGTTTGGTAATTAACTGCTGTTAAGGAGCATTTTTGCCTAGCTGTGAAAGTTGGTGCTGGGGCTCTTGTTGGATCAGTCAGTGAAGAGGTGCAAGGGTCCACTTTGCTGTTTGTGGTCCCCACCTGTCTCTTAGTTTGTCTCATGTATTTGTCAGATTCCAGATGGAATTTTTTTGTTCTCTACTTGATTTATGTTAGTTAAATTATGGAACATACTGCCAGTGGAGGCAAAAAAAGCACCCAGAAGTTACTGTTTTAAGTTAAAAGCAAAAACCAAAACAAAACAGATTTCATATTCTGTGACAGCAGTTTTGTCCTAAGCTGACTGAACTATCCAGAGGGGGAAAAATTGCAGGGTGGTTGCTAATGCACCTTCTTTGAAAGGCTGTTAGAATGTCCTGGCCTGTTGGAGATCCTGTCTGGTCATGTAGTGGGGAAAAAAAAAAATGGAAAGGGAAAACCAAAAAACATTTCATGTAACTATTTTGAAGCGTCTTTGTATTCCCTAACATTGAGAGGACAACAGGTTTGTCTCAGTATTTCTGAATAAATAAAAAACACCCAGATGTTTGCATTTCTTTAGCAGATTCATCTTGCTACATCATAAAATGCTTTTAAGCTATGTTCATATGTGGCGTGGAAAATTACTGTCACTTTTGTCTTTTTTGAAGATGGGAGAATGAAGGTTGACTTTTCCAGGGCTCATCAGGGTAGCCTAAAGGTTGTAGAAATATCAGATCAGATTGGGAAATATTCTTAGCACTCCTGGAAGGTGAGGGTAGTGAGGGGCATATTCCCAACCATTCACACTTTCCTTTTGTGGGCATCGTTGGCTTGAGAGGCAACCTTGAATACTTGCATCTAACTTTGAAACCATCAGACAATTAGAGTAGGAAAATTTCCACATGTGCCAGCAATGGGCTCTGTCACTGCAAAAATGTGAGTGTAGGCATTGCCTTTGACATTTAATGCAATGGCTGTTGCTGTTATGAGGAGTCTTGTCTTTCCACTTATATTACTGGATTTTGGCCTAGAGAGCCAGGGCTTTCTCCAGTTAAGTATACACTTATTTGTGAATGTTCAGCTATAATCCCAGTCTTCCATGTGTGTCTAATACTATGGCAGTAGTCTTGTGAAGCGTGTTGGGTCTCTCCCTTTAACATCCAGAGTTAGATTTGTATTTCAGTGGCAATAAACCAGGCTCTGTATCCATAACCTAAGCTTGTGAAGCATACATCAAAGTTTCTTTTCTGTTTTGCAAAGCCTTTTTGCTTTTTTAATGTCTTTTCTCACTATATGTTTTCTGCTCATGCTGGTTATGTCTTGCTAACTCTCAATCGGCTGTCCTCATGCACACTTTTCATCACCTCATCATCGCATCCTTTGTTGTCTTGTCTTAACTTGAAGTATTTTTATCTGCTATACTCATCTGCTGCTTACATTCTTCAGAGGTTTGAATGACTGTACGGCCCTCACTTCATTTCTAGAATGACATCTCTTTGGCCAACCTTTCAGATATATTTTGTCTGTCTTGGATGGGGTGGAGGGCTACCCCTTCCCCTCAGTACATGTTTTGTTTTTTTTATCTGCAAAGTCAGTTACTCATGTCCTTCCTGTAGTTGTCACAGATAACTTCCAGGCAAAATCTTATGTATAGAAATTATAGCTTTGACTGCAGCTAAAAATCTCTTGGTGTTATCAGCACACTGTGTTCACGGGGAGATGCAGTAGAGGAATATGACAGATTTCTAGTGACCGGAGTCATAAAATAGCATTCCTGATGGCAAATATTTGTGTGAGTCGTCTTTGGGTTGTGGGATTTTGTAGTCTTCCTGGGAATTGACCAGAATTTGTGGAGAATGACTGAAGTTTATTGGTATGAGAAATACTGACAATGAAAAAAATTATCTGGGCATTTTTTCTTAACTTTAAAATGAGAAGCTGATGCAGCTCAATCAAAATTATGAAATACTGAGGTAACTGTACAACGTTGTGAAGCTGATTCACGTAGAGCATCCCAAACCTGAAGGTGCTGTTCCCTGGCTTTGCCCTTCTGATTTCATGCTGATATGGCCCTGTGTAATTATTTCAGAAGAGGTGATGGTGCTGTTGCTTTTTTTTTGTTGTTCTTTTGGCAATATTTGTCCCATAGAGATCCCCACTTGTACCCCTCCTTTTCTTCCACTTATGTCTATATACCCTCAATTAATCTTTCTAATCCCTATTTCTCTTCTCCCCCTTATTCTCTCAGTCCCTTCCTAATACCCTCCTGTCACTTTGGGTAAGTGATGTCCCTGTGCCTGTCTCCTCTGCATGGCTCAGACTATGGCACTATCAGGAAGATGCAGGTGGCTCTCTGGAAACCTATTTCAGATATCCTAATAATCTCTGGAAAAACTTCACATCAACAAGAAAGCAGAAGACAAAACAAGGGCATGGTCATTTAAATGGAAATGCTGAACAAGTAGCGAGTTGGAGAAATGATCTTTAAAGCACTGCAATTAATTTGAATTCTTCTTTACCTTGATCTACAAAAATGTATTTAGAAACAACTGTTTGAAGATGCATGTAATATTTAATGATATGCATTTAGTCCTTGTGAAAGTTAATTATCAGAGCAGCCATTTAGCCAAGAACAACATATGTTTCCTCTGGAGTGCCTTTCTGAACTCATCTAAACATTTTTATTTTCACAAAGTCATGCTGGAAAGCTACCCAGTGTGTGATATCTCCAGAGAACGGTGAGCTAAACTTCCCTGGCTCAGAAGGTATGCACTGCTGTTGGGTGTGCGTTATTGGGGTTTATGACCTTCATCTGTATGGGGCCACTTTCTTTGTCCTTTCTCAATTTGGTAATTGAGTAAGGTGATTTAGTAATTACCCTTGTTAGCATATGAAGACAATCAAATTATTTTTGGTGTCAGAACGGTTCCCTTCTGAGCTTCAGGTATTTTTACATTTTTTGCTGGTACTTTACTTTTTTGATGTGCAATGTGCTATTTCAAATAAAACCGAGAGAAACTGCTTGTTTTCAAGGAAAAACAGTCTAATGGTTGCATTGGTCCGTGCTGTCACTTTCAGATGCCTGAAAGTAGGTGCATCCTAGCCCTGAGCATCAGGAAGTGCTTCCTAGGCCCAGGGGCGTGATGTGGAGTTTGTAGGAGTAACTTTCTGTATTGCTACCAAAAAAAAAAAAAAAATCACCCCAAATCGAGCAGTATTGGCTTGCAGTGAGGCCAGTGAATATATTTATACCTTTGTTATGACTTTTTCAGGGGAGGAAGAGTGCTATTAAATAGGTTACGATACACTTTCTGTGGGGGTGTAATCACCTATGGAGATTTGTCGGGCCCACAGGTTTCTGTTGAACTCCTTAGGTAACAGTTTTTCCTAATAAAGTTTTCATTATTTGTCTGGAGCCTCATCGATTTCATCCTTATTACAGTCTAAAGGATTTTTGCCACAAAATGGACCCTCTGGGATAATTATGAAGTGCAAAAGGGCTCACAAGTTTGAGACTACTGAACTATCGAAGTAGTTTTGAACGAAAGCAATATCCAGTCTTTACTTGCAGTGACTGAACTGTAAATTTACTGCTAAAGGGTAGTTTTCTTCAGGAATTCCTTTCTTCAGAAACTCTCAGATTCAGAACCTATTACACAGACTTTTAATGCTGGCTGTTTTTGCCTTCTGAGTTGAGAAGCTGTTTGTAAATGAAACTTGGTTGCCAGTTGCTGGCAGCAGTGCATTCCGGTTGAAAAGTTTGCTGGAAAGTTATGCTCTTTCAGCAGTCTCTGCAGTTACTGCACCAGTCCAGTGCAATGAGATGCTCTGAATTTAATTTGATCAAATATTTGTTTGGAATGTATCGTTTAGAATCAGGAAGTAAATGAAGCTTCCATAGATGCACACTGTTGAAGGATGTTGTTATTTATTCAGTTTATAAATCAGCCCTGTTTTGTGCTGCTGAATGTAATCCAAACATTGGCAAGAGAAATAATGATAACATACATCATTGCTGCATAATTTTAAGGCATTTTATAGCCTGGAAAATGTGGTGGATTCTATAAAAATGACAAATGACACAACACTGTAATAAATAGCCATAGTTTATGCATTGTGAATTGGAGTTTAGATTCAAATGGAAATTCTTTTTCAGCAGATTGGGTATGAATTCAATCTCACAACCTCTCTACACAAACTATTTTGAGTTCCATGTATTTTTCTGCTTTCTAATCAACAATGATATGCACATTCTATTAGATATAAATATAGTAAAACTCATTCATATTTAAAAGGGGTATGAAATCAGGTACTATGAATATAATACATTAGAATGTGTCTTACATGTGTATATCTCCAACAATAGGACAAACTGTCTTGACTTAATTCATAATGACTTTGATTCATTGTCTGTTTAGAATGTTTGGCTCTTATTGAGTTTGTAAGTGAATAATTCAGGTGTTTGCTGCATCTTTATCATGCTAATTAAATCCATCTCACTGGGGAAAATTGTATTTCCACTTTCACTTAACATATAATATAAATAGCTACAAGAATAAAGTTGTTTGAAACTCTTAAACTTATTAAAATGCAGGATGACTTTTCTGGAAAACAATTTTCCAGTGGTAGTCCTATTAATATAGGACAGATGGATTACAGTTAGTGTATTTGCATTTTGTTTTGTGGTTTTGTTTTTTTTTAATTAAACGAAAATGCATTGGTAGGTTTTTTTTTTTGGCTGCAAAGAATTGTTAGGGGTAGAAGACTGTGAACCAATATTAGACTTGATACCTCGTTGCCAATTCAGCAATGTAATAAGTGATCATAAGACTCAAAATCTGTGGTTTTGCTAAATTATTCCATGAGTAGCTTGACTTACACAATATCACCTAATTATAGTTTGTATGGAATATTGTCATGACTTCATAGTTCTTCCCAAATGAAAAGTAAACTCTGGCTGCAATCATATTACTGTTTACCAAACTAGAACAGATTCTACTCAGCCTTGAACAAAATTAACTTCCAATGATGCATTGCATTTGGGTTTAAAACTTCACCCGTGTGGCTGAATCAGCTTGAGATGGTGGTAGTGGCACAACAGTCTTTCAGGTGGGCTCCATTTAAGGGGTATACGACAAGTCCACATAACAAGGATATAGTCCATGACAGGTAGGAAAAATACACAATACTAAAAGAAAAAGGTTTCTAATCGTATCAGTAAACCAGTTTGGTTGGGTCACAACATCAGTTTGGAAGACCCTGCAATGTAACATACCTGAAAATGAAATACACACTTTGGAGAATGTTTTGCTTAGGAGTTGTTGCATCAGGCTGGGCCATACCAGATCTAACGGGGTGTTCTGCCAGTGCCTGTTGTGAGTAACATTTTGGTCAAGAGAAAGGTACAAATAATCCTGTTATAGGATCTGTAAGCTTACCTTTGGAAAACTGGTCCCATCTCCCAGTGGTTACCTGAAACTATGAAGCATTAGTGGTTGCAAACTTCAAAATTTTTATTAAATCCTTAGTTGTAATTCTTGATGTTTTAGTAAGCTTGCTACTGCTCTAAAAAAACCTAACCCCACATAGGCTGCTCACATCTACATGTTGAGGAAAAGATCCAGTAGCAACAAAATAATTACTCATATGGACTGGAGAAGTAATATTTTGGATGAAGCAGTAAAATTAACATTGAGATGACTGAGAAAATCCATCAGAATGTTTAATCTGCCTTTTGAATGTTTGTAAATTAAGCACCTATGCAACTACACTGATGTGTGGTTTTTTTTAAGAGTTTTTTTTGTTTTACTCTAGCATAGATAAATATGGGGAAATTGCCAAAGGGTTAAAAAGATGTGTAAATCAGGTTACTGAAGGGTATAGGCGATAAACCACCAAAATGAAACACAAGCTGCAAAAGCATGGTATTAAACATACTGGAGAGCACAAAATTAATATGAAATTCTCCTGTACTAGTGCTCTGTATCGTAGAAAGTTTGAAGTAGCACAGTGCTCTGCTGAAAGGTTACCATATTGCTTGCAGTATAGTAGTGTTTAGAAGCTGTTAAGTGCCCATAAAGATGTAAAGCGTCCCATGATTTGAATGCATAAATCCCTAAGGACGTGCTATTCCAAGTTTTGTGACCGTTTAAGCTTCAGGTCAGTAAATCACTTGAACTTGGGCTTCATTCAGTTTAAGAGGGCTTACTTGAATTTAATTAGAGCACTTTGACTCAAGGCAGAGTATATGCTCAAATGTGCCTTGAAATCAGTCTCATTTGTTTGACTTCAAATTGATATAATTTAACAATTTTTTTTCACTTAAAGGCAGTGCAGCTTTGCACTTTGAGTGTTCAGCCCATCGGTTTCTAAGCAAAAGTATCCAATCCATGTAATAGTGTCCAATGCTTCCCTGATCTAGGAAAGTGGAAGCAGTACCTAAAGCAGAATCCTTTGGACTTGAAACTCCAGGAGCTGTTAAAGTATCTTTTTCACTCAAGCACACTTTTGACCTATTGCAGTTATTCTAGAATGCCAAAGCACCAATAATTTTAATTTTTAACGGTCCATGACAACCATGAACAGAAACTAGAAATGTGAATAAATGTATTGACTCTAAATAGCTAATTAAAAAGTACTGTAGAAATGGCACGTTTCATCATGTAAATAACTAACTTGGTAGATTATGGAGCCAATAATCTACAGTCTTCAGAGCCAGCTGATGTGGTGGAAATCTGTGGCCTTGCACACTGTTTTCTGGCAGTCCTGAGTCTGGATTTCAGAGCTGACTTAGGACAGTAAAGTCCTGCTGGATCTGCAGGAGGGCTCTGGCTCTGCTGCTGTCTGCTGACACTTGTAGCTGGTGCTGCGTCATAGTTTGAGACAAAACTGCAAAAACAATGTGGGTAACAGAGCAACAGTGACTTTTTTTTTTTTAAGCTTTTATTGTAAGTGTTGTGCACTATAGTATATCTATATTATATATTTAGAAGTTCTTTTTCATACCGTTATTCTCTCTAGAAGACTAACATGTTTTTAGACAGATGCTAATAGTTTTGCTTCCTGTATCCAAACCTGGAAAGGCAACCTCAGTCCAGAGGCAGTTGGGAGATTAATTTTAAAGTACTTCATATTGCATTTCTACAGCTAAGAGGCAAAAAGGAGCTATGTATCTTGTGCTCCACCCCATGTTACTGGCAGAAAGTAATGTAAAGCAATGCATCCTGAAAGCTCAACTGCTTCTTGTGCTCTGTGCAACTGCAGTACTGAGGTGCTTGTATCTTCTTTTATGTTTTTGAAGATTTATTGCAAAATAAATATGGGTTGAAAGTTAAAGGTAACTTTTATTCTTGTAGCTGCAAGTAGTCGGTGAAATGAAAGTTTGTTCATAGTGAACTTTCTTGAAGGCTATGCTTTTTTTCCGCTTCTAGGAGGCTTGCTTAGTGTAAAGTAAGCCATTTTAGACTGCGAGTGTATAGTTGTTCATTAAGTATGAAAAAAGAACATCTTCAAATGTTGACATTACCGGGTTCTTTTGAAGTAAAGGGAAATTCACCCTGCTGTTCTCTTGCTTATACACTCATAATTTGTCTTGAATAAATGATCAAATATATTTAAATATGTAATGAATTATTTTGCTTTAAGAAAAGTCTTCATGGAATTATTAGCTGCTTTTATTTTTGCTGCTATTTTAAATTTTTTATTTTATCAACTGGCAAAGATGTCACTGTGCCCAGACTTTGCAACTGTGTCTCCCTTGATGGCAATTCTCATTTCAGGTTTTTCAAAGCAATCTTGACAAGTAAAAACGTATGCCAGTACTTTACTTTTTCATAAGAAGCTGTTACCTAAAATGTCCATTAGTGAAAAGCTTTTCAGTTGCTTAACAAACCTCTTAGCTGAGCATCACCAGGGATCTGATGAGGGAGGGTAAGGAGGAGGGTGGCGTTTAGATTTCAGGGGGCTGAGATCCACTGTCAGAGCAGACGCAGTCACAGGGCAAAAAGTGGGGGAGGCCCCACCTGACACTTCGGGTTTAACTGGTCTCCAGGCTGTAGTGTCTAGCCAGGATTGTGCTAGAGCAATCAATCACCTGTCCCACCTTCGCACGTACTGCAAACAAGCCGTTTTCACAAGAACACTCGTTTCATCAGCCTTGAATATACAAATTAAAATTTAACACTGAGTTAAGATGTTGAAGCAGGACTTGGGTTTTTAAAGGGCGCAAAGAGGTGGTATAATTGAGTTGCAGTTGCTGTTCCCTAACTTTGTAAATCTTGATGCTGTTGGCATCATTGCCACAGTGAAGACAACAGATGCACTGCTGAGGCTCAAAAACATCCATGTAAGTGAGAGTAAATACCTTACCTTGTGTCCCAGGGATTTGTGGGTGGAGGCAAGTGGGAGTGGAAATTATTTAATGCATAGCAAACATGAAGGACAACTAGAGACTGAAAGAAAGGGCAGAGAGGAGGACTTGGGTTAAAAAGAAAAGACCTATGGGGAATTGGAGGTGATAGTGTGTTGAACTTCTTTGATTTAGTTGCTGCATTCCTGGCAGTAATAGATTTATCTCCAATACGTTCTCTGGGGGAATAGGTACAAAGCATGGATCTTTTACTGTTTCCTGAAGTGGCTTTTTGTGACTCGACAGTAAATGTAATGGCAGAGTTTAGGAGAAGGATAGAAACTGTGAAGTTGAGATAGCAAGTCAAGACAAGATGTGAAGGAGGAGTGGGGCAGGTACTGGTGTAGCAAATGCTGGTGGCTCTGGCAGTGCCTTCCCAAGGAAGTGATGCAGCTGCATAGTGGTAGATCTTTACAGTGGGAAGAGGGTGGTACTGGCATCCATAGGGGAACCTTTTGTGGGCCATAGCTGTGGTCTGGCTGTGGGACTATGCACCCATCAGCAGCCTGATGTGTGCCTTTGGGGTGCCCTGGGAGCGTGCCAGCCTGCCTGCTTGGTGTTGCAACACCAGCTTGGTGAGCTGGGTGGGGGGCAATGGGATTCCCTCAAAAATGCGTTCCCAGCCCAAGCTAAAATGTTAGTGTAGACTTACTCATTAGCTGTAACATGAAAACTTTACCTTTATGATCTCCTCTTGTTGTCTGTGTTCCCCCCCTCCCCCCCCCTTTGCATCCCTGTTGAGATTGGGACTCTGGCCTTAGCAGTGGGTCTAGAAAATCAGGGCAAGGAAATAATGTTTTTGTTTCACCATTTTGTGAATCCCTTTACTTCTATGTAATCAATCAGTGGATCTACTCAATTGAGTAATTGCTTTCTGATGTATACAAACACAATTTGTATGTGTGTCTCTATATGGAATATATATTTGGAAAACTAATTTAAAATTTTATTGTGGCAAATATTTACTGTACCAAAATATCTAATTTATTAAAATGTATTAATATCATGAACTATAGTATTTATCTGCATAATCATGGCTTTTACAAGATGAGCTACTATAAAAATATATATCCTAATAATATATTGAATACTTAGAACGTAAATTGACTAAAAAAGCCTTGGGCAAAAATAAAGATGATTGCTGAATTCTTGTCATTAATTTTTAATTGTACAAAAAATTAGTATCTGAGCATTTGCCTTACGCTGAGGGATTAGAGCTGCACAACAAAGCCCTGGAAGCAAAGGAATTTGACATCAGTTTTGGATGATGTCCTACACAAGCACCGCTAATGCAGTTCTTATGATTAATTCTGCTTTATTAAACTCTTTCCTGTGTCTCAATAACAGGAGTTTGGAAAGAAATTCTACAGCAGGCTGCATACTGTGCTTCATGTACAAGCTGTATTTTGGGTCATAACAGGCCAAAAATGTCTTGTCCTGAAGGGGGGAAGCCATGGGAAGGTGCATGTTTTAATTGAAAGAGTTAATGTCAGAAAATCAGGAATCTCTATCTTGCTGTCTTTCAGGTAGGTTCAGGTGTCAGCTTCTTCCCTACAAGAAAGCTGCTTCTCTGTGCAGAGCTACTAATGGGGCACCTGGGGAAAGGAGCTTGCTCTCATGCTTTTTTTTTTTTCTTTTTTAAAAAACCACTTAGTAGCTCACTTATTAAACCAACAAAAATGTTAGATAAAGGACTGTCATTAATGGTGAATATATACCTGAAGAGAAATAGGAGGTCAAATGAATAAGGCCTGAATCTAAGACAGTGGGCAAAGTTCAATAAAATATCTGAAAGACCTAAAAAGAGATTCCCCACCTCCACAGTGAGAAGAGGGCAGGGAGTTTTGGTGCCGATGTCCTCCCCTGAGGAGGAAGGAGCGGCAGAGACGACGTGTGATGGACTGACCGCAGCCCCCATTCCCTGTCCCCCTGAGCCGCTCGGGGGGAGGAGGGAGAGAAATCGGGAGTGAAGCTGGGCCCGGGAAGAAGGGAGGGGTGGGGGGAAGGTGATTTTAAGATTTGGTTTTATTTCTCAATACCCTACTCTGCTAATAAATTCAGCTAATTTCCTCAATTCGGGTCTGTTTTTCCTGTGATGGCAATTGCTGAGTGATCTCCCTGTCCTTATCTCCACCCACGAGCATTTTTTCGTTGTATTTTCTCTCCCCTGCCCAGCTGAGGAGGGCAGTGACAGAGTGGCTTTGGTAGGCACCTGGCATCCAGCCAGGGTCAACCCACCACAAACACATCCTCAGAAGTAAATTGTTATCTAAAAATAATGTGAAAACAATCTGACAACTATGATACTTCACTATAAGTTCATTGGACTAATCTTGTGCTTATGCGTTCCATGTAGTTCTGACATACACAAAACTTGCACAGCCTCCTCAGCTTGCTGTAAATCTGGACAAAATTTGTGATAATGTACCTCTATATTCCAAATAGTTTTAAAAATCTGTCTTATACCTCCCTTTTGTCAGAGAAAAGTGAGCTTTGGTAGGTCCTGCACAGTCCTGTGGCAAAACAGAGTGGGAAGGACAGAGGCATGCGTCTCCTCTACGCTCCTCCCATGTTCCCGGTCCCTTTGCAGTCATGGAAAAGGACAGGATGGAGATGGTTTCACAGGTATATATTGTCAGAGGAATAGGAGTAACTTTACCAGTATGAGCTCTTCCTGGTAGGTAGCAAAAATGGTCAGAGCAGTCATGACATCCTCTGACTGCTGCTCCTGTGTTTCTCTAAGAACTCAAGTCCAGTGAAGACCAAAGTGCCCCATAGACCTTTATTTCAGATACTGCCAGATGGCTCAATCTCATACTTACTTATCCAGATAATTTGTTTTCCTTATGAGCAATCTGACTGGTCAGAAAAATGTGTCCTGTTCAGAAATGACATCTTTATGCATGCTTTGGCACCTGTTGTACGTGATGACAAATGCTTTGTGGACATCATTCCAATAGGCAACAATAGGGAACCAAGATAGTAGGAAATGCTTTAATTTTTTTAGCTGCTCTAAGATGTAATTGTATGAATCAAATAATGTTAGGACAGACAGAAGTGGCAAATCCACTAATGCATTTATGATGATTTTATGTTGAGGAGATGCTGAAGGTTAGATGGTGATAAAGCAAATGTTTGCATGTATATTTTCAGCTAATAGTGTCCATTTAGATGGATTTGTTTGTGGGATGCAAGTTTCTCCCTTTTAAACGTTACTTTAGCTAAATTGCTTGTGGTAGCATGGGAATGAAAAATCTTTTTTTTTTTTTTTTTTTATCCACACTATAGAGTCAGGTAACATTTAATAAATTTAAATTGCCAGTAAATTTATACTGGCTTGAATTGTAAGGATATGAGATTAACATAATCTCCTATAATGATAGAAGGTAGTTAAACATTTATAGGGCCTCAATCATTCTGCCATGTGAGGAAAATGCATTTTATCCATTTGATTTTTTTTTTTTAAACTTTGTGATGGAGTTTGGTTTGACTGATTCATTTTGGTTCTCATGTTTCACATGAAGGAGAGAATCACCATGATAAATCGATATATTATGGATTTGATCAATGGTTACTTCCTCTTCCGTATAATTATCAGGTGATAGTTTCAATGAAAGATGCTGGGAAATGAAACTTTTCACTTCAGATAACCATCTACCTTGTCTGGCAAGAAAAATGGATCTCTATTTTTGACATATTACTGTGGATCAAGGCCAACAGAAGGAGGGCAACTGTTTGTAAGTTGTGAAGGATAGGATGGATTTTAAAAACTGCTTGTCTAAATGAAGTTGTGAAAAAAATTCTGATGACAAATACATGTACCTGCAATGTTGAGAAACCCAATTATTTAAGAAAGCAGCTTTTAATTCATATCTGGCAGGGAAAGGATTAACCATTTATAAAAGGCACCCAAATGTAGTGGTAGCCGTTACATTTTTGATCATATAGATAAGAGGTATCCCATTCATTAAGAAACAGATAGGGTCTTAGAGGGATGCAAAAGGGACTCTGCATGTCTTTCGGAGGGGCTGTTTACAGCCTGTGGTTCTCATGAATAAAGGCATCGTCCATGCAGTCTCACAGTGCTCACAGAAGTTGCTCTGATGCTACTTTTAGGGTTGTTTAATCCAGAATGTGCAGATGGTATGCTTGGAAGAACAGACATACTGTTTTTCCAGATTTTGAGAGTTGGTCGGGGGGAAACATAGTGCAAATGGAGCAAATAGAAATACCAGGATTCAGTCTGCTGTCTATAAATGGAACTCAGCCACTGCATTTGTGTTCGTATTCGTCAGATTTGCAAGTGCTTGGAGAACAATGGAAGCGTTTCGGAGAACGTGACTGTTCTTGGAGACATTTTGGTCTTATTACTGTGTGGGTTGTATGCAACTAGCAGATGTAATAATAGCACATGAACGGAGTTTGCTGTGAATGGAAGTAGCATAAGAGAGTGTTATATTCAAATGAAGCCTACGATAACGTTAAGATGTTTTTTTCTAATGACTCCAAGTCTCAGGAACAGTTTCCTCTGTTAGTGAAAAGCAAAGTTTGTCATCTTCAATCAGAAAATTTCCTTAGTGTTAAATACATCAGGAAATGTTCATAAGGATTAATTCAGGATGAATAAAATTAATATTTTGTCTTGGAATAGTTCAGAAGCAGTTGCATATGATTTTAGTATTTTAGCTTCACATTTCTAATTCTGAGTTTCTTTCTAAAAAGACTTGTGTTGTAATGTCAATTGTTTGTTAAATTGCATTAAAAGCAGGAGAAATAGCAGACCAGGTAACAGCTTTGCCAGTGTTTACTTCACCTCTTGTTATAAATCCTGTTAAGATTATAAGGCAGCTTGTCTTTTGCAATGTTTTAGGGAAAAGTTCTCCAGAATTGTGCGAAGACTTACAGGAGTTGGTGTTCAGCTTTCCTATGCTAAGAACCATTACAAAAGGTAGATAAAAATATTCAATTTGTTCAAAAGAGTTTCTTTTCGAATGCTATCTTATGGCTTAAGATATGGCAACGTTCTGTTCTATAAAAATAATTTTGGGAAAATGTATTAATCTCTTAATTTGTGAGGGCTGAGATAAGTTCTGTGCTGAGCTCCCCAAATTGAGCTATGGTGAATGGGAATGGGCTCTCAGTGTCTTTGGCATTATCTATTCATTTCCCCATAGATCTTCATTTTAAACTGCTAGATTTTATTGCAGCTTAAAAATAATAATTTTTGTCTTTTCAATTTGCGTCCTTGTTCTTTTAAAGCACATTTAAAGCAAATCCAGTAGAACAAAAATCACTTTTTTCTCTTCAGTTTTTTTTTGCCTTATGAGAGCAACCATGTGGGGTTGTGTGTGAAATATTTCTTTTTTTCAATTTGTCTTTTCATTTTAAGTCTGTGATATAGAAAAACCTAGAAAATAATCTATTCTTGATAGTATTCTACTTAAAGGACCACCCAGTTGGTGGAGTGTACATACATGTAAGTGGAGCGAGATGACTGGTGAAAAGTATTTAAGACTGTATGTGAAAGTTATTTTAAAAATGTTTTTCTTAGCGACTGATATTTATAAACATTTTTTTAAAAAAATCTGTGTTCATAAGTTCTGTTGACTTACGTGAAAGTTTTATGCATGTGAAGGAAGAAGGTTTAACACATGGCAGCTGAGCGAGTCAGCTGCCACTGGAGTTTCTTCTATGGTTAGGTAGAGTGAAACTGGTTGGATTAACAGCTGTGCTGCCATGTAGTAAATCTTCATTCAGGACTTGCAAATAAACTTTTGTGATTTAAAAATATCTAACTGCAAGAACTTAGCGATTTGTACTGTGGAGGAGCTTACAGTATATCAGCAATAGATGGTCAAGAAAAACCCATAGTCAGAATAACTATTTATAATCATATTTGTCTAGCAGTCCCCCGACCTGAGCTGTAGAGATCACTGAGCAAGTACTTCTATTAGCAGTGACAGCACAGAGGCCCGTTCTCCTGGGATTTTATAGTCTGAGGATGAGTTTGTATGTTGAATCCTCATCTTTAGTAAAGAGTGAACCTAAGATGGAGCCTTTCAGCAGGAGCATTTCTTCTGCTCCTTCCTACAGATGATGGGAAATTTCTTGCCAGATTTGGTTGAGACTCATGCAGGTCCACAACATGTTGCGGTCAGATCAAAATGACTGATGGACATCACCGGCGCCGTGTCCCTGTGCAGAACTTAAGCCTGATTTTCAAGCTGCTTCTATACTTTTATTTTAAAAATAGATGGACCAGGAAACTCCACACTGAAACGTTGAATAGGAATTATTACCTTATGGTGTGATGTTCCAGTAAACTGAAATTTATGATGGCTGTTCTATTACAGGAGAAAAATAAAGAAAAATCAACTACAATATCTGTCCTAGAGATACAGTACTGCAGATGAAGCCTAAGGATATAATATCAACATGGAATTACAAAACAAAATCACAGTTATGAAACAATAATTCTCTTAATACAAGGATTCAGTTAAACTTCAGTTTCAGTAAACTAAATGAGGCATATCATATTTTAACCTTACAATAGTATAAAATACATATTAGGACAAGAGTGAGTTTGTTTAAAAAAAAAATTAATAAGTTACATAAAAACCAGAAAAAAAACCCCCATGAGTACTCTTATCTTCTTTATAGAGTACTGTAAGAACTGAGGAAAATTGTCATTGCAGGACTGTTATAGTGATGTATGTTTTGATGGAAAGTACAGAAAAGAATTTTTTTTACTTGAAACTATCTTTGTATTTTGTAACTAACAACAAATGTTCTGTAACTCAGTTTGAATGAAAATGGAGTTGAGTGACTAATTATCTGAAGTTTCTGTTAGTGTTAATTTATATTTTATAGGAGTTCAGTTACGTATGTCTTCTGTTTTCAGCAAATGTACTGGTAGATTGTTTTACTCATGTAACTATAATGTTATTTTCATGTTCTGTGGATTTTGAGGAAATGAAGCAACAAACTGCAAAGATGAAGAAAGAGAAATGGCTGTACTGGCAATATGATCAGAAATATCATGCATGCTGCATACCCCGGAGCATATTTTCTGCAGCCTTTGTAGGAGATGTAAGAAAGAGGGATTTAAAGGATGACGATTCCATGTGTTTTCAAATGTAAATTAATGTCACTGTCTTCGTAGACTTCAATGCCGCTTTCCCAAGTCGCACACTTTTTTTGAACTTCACAGACTTTGGGCCTCATTTCATGTGAATCGGTTCGCTACAATTTGTATATTAAAGGTCAGCTATTGCAGGTCTGTCTCGGTGATTATTTTGTTTTTTTCTATGGTTTGTATCATATGCTTAATACTCCATTTAGTAACAGAACAGTTGCTTATTCTGTAGGGTTTCTCTGGAAGAGCACTGTCCATCTTTCTCCACTAGGGTGTACAAACAGCCTGCGCAACTCCAGGCGATGGGCTAAACATGATCTTAATTCTGCATAAATTTCAATAGTAACAAGCCAGCCCAAATTAATCATTATTCTCTAAAACAAGCAAGCAGATGGAAAGATGTTGATTTCTGAAGCTGCAATTGCTCAAACAAAATCTAGAAAACATTGCATTTCAGAGAAAATTAAAAACATATATTTCAGTCTCTACAGTCCCTGGAAACTTGATGTATTGTAAATGTTATCATGCATTTCAAAACTCTTGAAAGCTAGCATCTATTATGGTAAGATTAAAGGACCGAGAGCATCATTCAAGTAAATCGCATACAAATCTTTTTTTGAGTGGATCCCTCAAATACCTTCAGTAGGATATAGGTAGATATCTATCTATACATACAGGAGTACTAATCTTTATGCCTCTACTGGAGATAACCTGAATATTTTAATGATAAATAGGATAAGAACCATAGGTAAAAAGTATAAACAAAAAAAAAGGCAAAGTCCTCACAAGTGACTACTGATTTGATGACTTGAGTTTTTCTCCCCCCCGCCCCCAGCTTAAGTTACCTTTAAAGGCTTATCTTCCAGAGCATCCTTATTTTACAGTTTGATTTGAACCACTATCTGCTTTAGGATCTACTAGTGAAATGGTAACCCACTGCATGCTGTGTTCCTCCATTCTTCGTTCAGGGAGGCTGCACCTTCTAGTTGTCTTCCCCATGTTCTTCCACGTGCTAGCTTTACTGGGGAGTTTGTGGACAATCTGTTGTTGCTGGGAAAACTGATTTGCTGCTCCCATTTAGTGCCCAGATCCCGGTACTTGTGTGCTGTGTCTGAAGTGTGACTGCTTTGGGCAGACAAATTGAAATGTGTGCTATGAGATATTCGGGAGAAGGGGGCAGGGGACTATGAGGCCTGAGTTGATGGGGAAAGTTGTGTGCTGGAGTTAAGAGGAAAAGGAATGCAAGTGCAACTTAGTGTTGGTCAGTTCAGCCTTTTCAGGCCACTTGCCTGCTTGAGTTGAGAAGACGTTTCTGTGCAAAAGACCTGCATTTTCTGTGCCCCTGATTTAGCATTTTATGCATCTAGACTGAGAACTGTAATGGATTAAGGATATCTGTCTTTCCTGTTGCATGGCCTAATTTAGCACATTCAAATATAACACCAGTGTGCGGCCCAAATGCCTGAAAGCTATTTAGAAGCAAGAGTACTGAAACATAATACATCTGCTTTTCTGTCAAAAAACTTGTAATTAAACACATGGAGACACTTGAACATTAAGGCCAGTCTTCAGGATTTGAGGAATGGGAGTTCAGGGTGCAGTGTAATGGTTCTGGTTGCATATTTTTTGGAAATCAGTTGTCAGCTCATTTTAAGCTGATAACTGATACTTCAGCTGAAAAATGAAGTCAAAGGGATGCAAAAGGCATAAATGAAATGGTGGGAAATGCCAGTTTGCACTGTTTTATTTCCCAGCTGAAAGGAATAGCTAGCACTTAGTTGGAGCAGTGTTGTATACAGCTTAGGTGAGCAGGAATTAGTTAAATAAGGTGATGGAGAAGCCAGGAAAGAAGTGATATAATTGTTGTCGAACTTGAAAGTTTTTCTTATCTTGGGAGATGTTTTGGGAAGGTGCTTGCAGAGGACAAAAGATGAAGTATAATTTTTTTTAAATTTGAATCCAGGTATTACATTTTCAGAGCAGATGTACCTTCACTACACATGCAGCTGGGGCTGGTAGGAAACAGCATAGCGGCTAGGCTGTGCTGACCAGCCTGGTAATAATTGGAAATGGAAGGAGTGCAGGTGAAAGTGAACTACTGGGCTCCGTTCCAGCCTCTGGCCGAGCAGCTGAGATGGTGCAGGTTTTATGTATTATTGAAAGAAATGTGTCTTATGATAGTTTTCTCAACTTCAGCATGACAAGGATTTTTCCTCAGCCAAGGAAAAATGTTGGGGCGGGGGCAGATTGTAGCCCAGGGTCACGGTGGGCAGCGCTCCTCCAGCAGCGATGAGCATGTACCTGGTGGGTGAAACGGGACCTGTTAAACACAGCAGGTCACGCTCTCAGTGCACCCTTCCTCATTGCTCAGCCCTACCAAGTGGTTCCTCTTCTGGGGCGGCGCATTCGGTTGCTGTTGTAGAAACGTGCTCTCATAGATACCAAGGACAGCTTAACAGACAGCAACACATACAGCACTTCATGTTATATTGCATGACTATGGATACAGTTTTCCACCTGAAGGCTGGCCCGCAATGTCATGAGTCCTTTCTGGCTCTCCCCATCATCACTGTGCTGGGGAGAGGTAGCAACAGAGGGCTGGCGCTGTCCTGCCTCCCTGGGAAAGGGACAGCTGTCGCCTGAGCCTCTATCGAAGGCAGGAGTAATAGCTGTTAAGCTGGAAACCATTAAGTGTATTGTCGAGAGCGGAGGAAATAAGACTCACCAGGAGAGACGCACAGCATGGGTTTGTTCAGCTAACTTGAACACTACTTTTTCCCAAGGGAAAAGGGAAGATTTAATAAAAAAAAAAAGTTTATTTATAGATGCTCAGAGAATTAATATTCTTAGTTTATCTTTTCATCTAAAAGCTCGAATACGATGTCATAAAAGTAGAGAACACCTCAAAAAACAACTCTTGAATTGTTCATCCTAAAGTATAGAGCTGAATAGTCTGATTTCGGACATGGGTCACAGTGGATTGTTTTACACAGATATATAGAAGATACATGGGTTTCAGAGAAACAGGTAGTTTGCTTGTGTGTGCATTCATGTTAGCAACAGTAAGGGGGAAATGAAAGACCTGTGATACCAAGATGGTTTTCTCACCCCATTCTAATCCATCTTCATGACTTCAGGTGATTCTGTGCTTTTGCAGTACATTATAAGAAATGAAACATGAAAGACAGTCTTGGCTAAATTTGAGGTAAGATCAAAGCCTGTATTTTTTCAGTAATACTTTATTTTCTAAAATGTAATTTAGACAAAAATAGACTGAAGCTTCCTTTCAATGAAAATACAAAATAAGATATATTCATAATAAAATATTGAAATGAAATCTACTTTGCACTTTTCAAGATAATGTTTCCAAATGCTAGTAACACATCAGTTTATTAAATTACAGCTGAAGATTAAGGCAGCTGTCTGTAGTGCACCCTGCTTGTGAATGCATGAGTGCATCTATGGTTATGTGTTTTTTAAGAAGACTCTAGGAGATTTGCCACATTCTTCATTTTTGAGGTATGTTCATATGCTATGTTTAATGTATCAACTGAGTGCATTTTTGATCAATACTCTCGATCTCTATCACTGTCAAGGTTGGTAAGAAAATATCAGCTCCTTTGAAGTAATACACTTGAAGTGGAGTAGCTGTGCTTCTCCCAGAGATGTGATAGAAGATGGTTGTGTCCTGTTGCTGCACATCTGGAGGAATGAGGTTGAGATGGCCCAGATTCGAGACAAAAGCCCTTTGAGTTAGCTGAAAACTATTTCAAACACCACTAAATCTGAGCAAATGACATCACACTTTTATGTGCTGGTACCTACAGAAACTGGTGGTCCTGGCTATGCTGTTCTAATGTCCTGTTTGTGTTTTACCATTGTGTTTCTTGCAATAGTGGAACATAACATTAGTTTTTGCTTATATATGTATGAGTTATCTGCATGAGACAGGTAAAGGACTCATTCTTGGAAGGTGATTTTTCTGGTGGCCGATGTGTACCCACAGTACCACTTGCAAGAAGCTTTCCAATATCATACAATAATAGGAATTAGAAATGTGAAAGACTTTATTGGAAAATCTAGTCCACTTCTCTGAAAACTGAATCCTCATTCTCTTTTGTACCTTAGTCTGTCCTGAATTAATGTCAGTGTGAGTTGATAAGGCAGCTATGTTTGGATGGTGAGGGGATGGCTTCACTTAATTTCTGGTCATTATTGTGTCTACTGTTCTTGAGTAATGATCAGAATTTCTTCTTTCTGTTGTGGTCTGGTCAACTCCAGCCTACTGCTGATGTCCCTTCTGCTCCTTCTTCAGGACACTGTACCTATTGCACTTTATGCTGTCAGCACAGCATGGCACTGTGGCAGGATGGTAAGAGAAATTCCAGTTCTTAAAATTAGCCTGTATTAAAGATTAGGCTTGAGACAGCAATTTACAAAATGCTTTCTTTACAGTAAAATAGAAAAAATTATAAATAATGTGATTTTTTTTTTTCTATATGGGATTACTTTTACTCTATACTGTATAAGCAGCTCTACCTTCTTAGAAGTAGAAAATAGATTAGGAAGATAAGAATATTTTTTGGAAAATTCAAGTTACCTACTTGACCTCAACAGAAGAACAAAAATTTTATGCCATCAGTTTCTTCTCATAAAATGTCTTCCATTATTTCTACTTTGGTAATGTCTTTCACAGGGATAGAGAATTGCTGTCAGTTACTCATTAAGTCAAGTCAGTTGGGATTAAATCGTAGGTATTTCTTGAATTAAAATGACACAAAAAATAGAAGGGTAGGTCTCGGCTAAGCAAACGAATCCTTTTGCAATACTGTTCTAACCAAAACTACTTTTAAAATTGTGTCTTGTAGGTACAAAATACATTTAAAAATACATGAAGACAGATTTAAGCATGTAATAAATGTAAAAATAAGTGTTTGTAAAATACTTTTAAATGTTAAAATAGTGCTTCTGGAAGAAAATTAATACAGTGAACAGTAGAAGTATTAATCTGTTACAGAATAAAGATTGTTTTGAAATAGTATCTTTTAAAACACATAACACTTGTTTTTTTCCTGACGTTATTGTGTTGGTGAGTAATACCTTCATAGCTGTTCAACCAAAAAAATTCTGTCTTATGACTTGGAGTATAAACCTGCAAACATATATGGGATGCAGTTAGCTTTTAAGCCCATTCGTGTGAATCCATTGACCCACTAAATGGAGAAAATTATCCAAATTATACCTTTTTAAGCAAAATTGCTTTTCCCCTGATGTACATCTTCTATATATTAGTAATTTTTAGGCTAGAAAACAGCATGGTGGAAGCTGTTGTTGTCTTTTACGTAGTGTTCTGGCATAGTGTTGTGAACAGGTTGGTGTTGGGATGGCTCTGTGCTAACAGTGGAAACAAAAGGAGGTCAGAACTGGAGAGGAGCGTTTCTGACTGACTGCAGGCACAGTTCCTCCTTCTGCTTTCATTCTGCACCACTGTCTTGTCCAGTCATTCTTTGCTACATACAGAGCTTATAAACTCTTGTGGAAAAAGACCATCTGCCGCCTCTGTATTTGGAAAGTGTTTAACAGGGTCTCTGGGTAAATAATGGATACCTTCTCCCTTCTCAAGCTTTCTTGTCATCCTTGTTTGCATGCTGTCGTTCAGCTGGCTGTGTGGGAGGTGTACATTTGCCAGGTGGATGAGAAGAAACTGAGCACTGGCATTTGGAGGTAGGTTGCAGGACTGCAAGGGGTTGGCACTGGGACTTGAAGAAAGCATGGCCAACATCAGACAAGCTGGCTGAACTTGCTTATGCACTTAGCCAGGGCTACCAGTGCGAGACCAGAATTTAAGTCTGATTTCACACTCGCTAGGAAGTATCTTTAGGTGCTTATGTGGCGACTTCCCCCTCTCCCTGCCTTATTCTTAACATTTATAGGAATTTCCTAGCTAAATTTATGCGCTTTATTCTAAATGTAAACTGCTACATATTCAGTACATAAGCTAGAAATGAAATATGGGAGAATTTTAAGAATCCACATCTTCAATATTGCAGGTTACCCCAGTGGGTGGATCATGAGAAGGGTCTTTGAAGTGGTAGGATGGATATAACAAAGAAGTCCTGTTACTTGCTGAGCTCTGAAAGTATGTGTCACTTAGGCCACAGGATTTTATATCGGCAAGCTCAACAAGGATGCTACACACTCAGAATTAATTCAGTCAGCAGAGAGGAAGGATTTTATTTTCTCATCAGTGACTTTAGTAACTATAATAGAGAGGAAATGAAATATGGTCTGAAGGTTAAAATTCTGTCTGGTGATCTGGATTCAGTCCTCTACCCTGAGTGACACTGAAGTAAAATTTTGTCTTTTCTATCTCTAGGAGACCACAGATGTGACTAATATATACGAATAGTGAATTGAAAAGCATGAATTAGGGGTCTTAAAGATTTAGATTTAATATGCTACCTTGAAAGACCCTCTCTTTGAAACTCTTCAGCGGGTGCTGTAAGCATTGTTCATTTGACTAATACGTGCCTAAACTGTAAGGCAGTTACACTTGTTTTTAGCATCATGGGGATTTCTTGATTATATTCTTATATTCTAGTCCTTAGGAGAAAGTGAGAATTTTGACATATTTGTATCTTTAAGTTATTTCAGATGTGGAAAATTCAGTACTTGTGGAGTTTGGCTAGAAATTCTTATGAGAATTATACCTCCACTTCTGGAAAGTGCCATTAACTACATACAATATTCACAGGTTCTCAAATCACATGTAAACTTTATTTTAAACAGCTTTTTTCTTCATAAGGAATCTTGTCTGTTAGTGGAATGAACTGTCTCAAAGGCCATATTTATAGCCCTTTTTTTCCCTTATGCCCACTCTTCTTTCCTGCACAAATAGTCTTGTATCCAAATTACTACCTAGCCATGAGGATGAGGTAGTGGACCATACAGGCTTTGTATGTTTCCCTTCACTGATAAGGTAATGCTAAAATATTTAGCATTACAGGATCCCAGAGTGATCATATTTTCATTTCTGTGTCTCAAGCACTAATGTTGCTGGTCCTCCCCTTCCCCCCGGCCACCCCGACAGCCTAAAGACATCTCTGCCTAAGCTGTTACAGAGAGTTTTAAGAGATTTGTACTTTTCTGTACATAGGTTGCTTGACCCCTTTACTGTGGCTGATTGGTGTCCTATTAGGAGACTCCTGTTTTTTCTTAATTAACATAGTTTTCTGATTGTGGTGGGTTGACCCTGGCTGGACACCAGGTGTCCACCAAAGCTGCTCTGTCACTCCCCCTGCTCAGCTGGACAGGGGAGAGAAAATATAATGAAAGGCTTGGGGGTTGAGATAAGGACAGGGAGATCACTCGCCAATTACTGTCATGGGCGAAACAGACTCATCTTGGGGAAAACTAATTTGANCCATGGGCTGCAGGGGGACAGCCTGCCTCACCAAAGTCTTCACTATGGTCTGCAGGGGAATCTCTGCTCTGGCGCCTGGAGCACCTCTTCCCCCTCCCTCTTCACTGACCTTGGTGTTGGCAGAGTCGTTCCTCTCGCATGTTCTTGCTCACTCCTCACTCCAGCTGCAGTTGTACAGGTCCCCCCTGTCTCTTTTTAAATATGCTGTCACAGAGGTGCTACATGGTCGCTGATGGGCTCGGCCTTGGCCAGCGATGGGTCCGTCTTGGAGCCAGCTGGCATTGGCTCTGTTGGACATGGGGGAAGCTTCCAGCAGCTTCTCTCAGCAGCCACCCCTGTAGCCCACCCTGCTACCAAAACCTTGCCATGCAAACCCAATATGCTGATAATGCTTTCCAGATGTGGCTTCCTAGTGTTTTTCTTTAATTGTCCTCAAGACAGAGTTTTCTGACTGTACTTCTCAGGTGTGGCTTCCTAATTGTATTTCCTTAATCACACAGTATGTATGCAACAGAAAGGGTGCTTGAATAGGTCGTGTATACATTTTTGGTTTATTTTCTTTAGAACTCATTTTACACTACCATGATTCATTAAAATAACAAATATATAAAAATAGTTTGTAATTCATTTATTAATATCTGGATAATCATGGCATTGTTTCTAATGTTAGCAATTTTTTCCTTAAGTTCATTAGTTCTCTTCAGTTTAGAACAATCTGAACCTGTATTTTTACTGTAATGTAAGCAAAGGTGTTGAGAGCCTACAAAATAAGGTCATGACATTCATTACTAGAGTAAAGCGTTTATTTCCTACCTCCTGTCCGAAGGTCAGAGTTATCTGGTTTTAACATGGCCGGGATCTGTGGATAATATTGTTAGCTTTGGGCAAATTTTTACATGGTGTCCAACAGAAAAAAGAACCAAACAAAAAACCCCAAACAAACAAAAAAACCAAAACCCCTCAAACCACCACAAAACAATAGGGATGAGAGGAAAGTGTTATATGAGAACATATTTAGAGTTATATGAGTTATATTTAGAATGAGATGTCTGTCCATATCATAAGCAGCTAATAAATAAGTAGTTAACATAATGAATGATTTTTCAGGAGATGTTTCTGGTTTTGTTGACTAGTGAAATTTATCCTTTGCAAATGTGTAATTGATCACAGGTCTCTAAAAATACATTATCTTTTGCTGTTTCCCTTGTGAGATACGCAGTTTGAAGCCCCAGGGGCAAGAGCAGGAGAATATCACTTTATTACTACTTATTCTAGTGGTAAGAGAAAAAGACAGACTGCTTCAGCTTCATTTTTCTTGCCAACAGCTCAAGCAAGAAATATTTTTTGCTTATTTATTTTTGTTATATTTAAGTTTTGGATGAGGAGTTATTTCATTGCTAAGCACTAATAACAAATAAGCATTACAGCCTTGATAAATACACTTAGGACTAAGGATCGCAGCAAGGAACTCCTTCCTTGGACAACAGTGGATGGGAACATGGGTACAGAGGTAGCACATGGGTTTTCTCTTGCTATGGCATGGAGTGTGGCTGCATGAGGCAGGGTCCTGCCCAGGGCACCAGTGCGCTCTCAAGTCCTTAACCCGACCCCTAAATTTCTGTGGCAGCAGCTAAGATCCGAGTTCAGGTCCAGCCAGATGTGATTTAAGACATAAGGCATGTTCTACTAATGTCTTGAAATGAAAAAATAGCTTGCACTCTTATTGGAAGACATGTATTAAAGTGATGTGAAATTGCAGTATTTTCAAGATGGTGGAAACTAAGGCAGCATGTCTGTTTACCCATCTGAATGTCACACAAATAAATTGTTTAGGAGACCTCTGGTTAGGGCTCTGGTTTTGATTTTGGTTTATGTGTTTTTGTTTGTTTTGTTGTTTTTTTTGTTTGTTTGGTGTTGGGTTTTTTATTGTTGTTGGGGTTTTTTTGGTTGGTGTAGTTTTGGGGTGTGGTGTTTTGTTTTTTGTTTTTTGGTTTTTTTTTTGTTGTTGTTCTTGAAGCTATTGCTGAGTATCAGCACTTGGTAGTACTCACTAGTTCACTAGTCTCAGAAGAACATGGCTGAACCAAATGACTGGAATTTCGGAAGAGGTAGGGACTCTTTCGTGTAGACAGGAAGTAGATAATATACTTCCAGAGTTCACAAACTGGCTGAGCTGTCACAGATCTACAAAGCACTGAGAGGAACTTAAAGATTGTGAATGTAGTGCAAGACTGGGAAGAAATTAGAATCCCTGAAAAAGTGTTTAAAAAAAACCCCACACAGCCTTCTCCCCCATTTGACTAGCCCATATACATGGGCACAGCACAGCCTGAATTAATCTCCCCAAATTTTGAGAAGCTATCTAGGGTGACTATGTTAGGATGCTCAGTGTTCTTATACGTTTGATACCGAGAGATCCATGGATGAATTGTTCTCTAAAAGTGCACTGCTGTCTCCATGGGAAGAAACCGTTAAGCAATTTGCTTCCGAATTCAGTTGCTTTAGAGGTGAGCTGGGTGACAGGCGGGAGAAGTCTGGGGCTTGCTGTCCCATAGCAGTAAAAGGCCATCCTCAAAAGGCCCTTCAGCATTAGACTTGTTCCCATGGTGCTGTCAGGAAATGGCTTACAGCTTGTTGATGCTCTGCATCATCTGGTTCCCAAAGGGGCACCTGCGCTGATGGCAGTGGTGCTTTTCTGTTTCCTTGCACCAGCTGAAATGGCTCATGTCTATCTTTCCCATCCCCAACAGTCTGCCTGTCACAGGTAGTCCTGGGAGCAGCTGTAGCTCCTGTGTACAGGTGGGATGTAATTTCTTCCAGAAGAAATTTCTCTAAAAGCATTTGCTGCATAATTGTGCCTGCGTTCTATTATTCTGTGCTGAGAATGACCACAGACTGCTTTGCTCTAATTATAATAGAATTTATTGAAAAACACCTTTTGGCTTCAGTGTTGCCCCTCTCAGTGCCAACTGGATGGTCTTGTGGATTTATTTACACCTGATAAGCCCTTTGTCCTGGTGTTATTTAACTTATGCTCTGACTTGAAAGAACAGCTGTTGAAGTATAGGTCTACTTTGATATCAGTATCTCAAAGGAGTATGTTCTTTAATTCAGCAGTGAAAAGGCTTAATAAACTGCCAGCGATCAGAATCTAATTGAATTTGCTCAATTAGAAAAAAGCATTGAGTGGGTTTAAAAAAAAATTGGAAATACAATACTGAAAAATTAAGCTTTCCAAAACAAATTTGATACCAGACACCAAAGAACATTTTTTTATCATCTTCCCATTATTACTTAAAAAAGGAATCAGATTTAAATGGGTTACATGGATGACCTGAATGCGAAAAGCCCGGTGCTATGGCCCGTGGCTACAAGAAGGGAGCAGCAGGGACAGTTGACAGGTGGGCCCAGTGTGTACGTAGCTCATGTCGAACGGCACAAGTTGCAGTTGTGTTCCGGTTATTCTTGATTATTGTACCTCTGTACAAAGTGCCTTTTTGTTTTTTACACACCCACCTTTCATGAATAGTAGGAATGTACTGATAGGTCTATACTGGATAGACTCTGTCATGAAGTTCTCCCTTAATATGTATGCACAAAAAGTCAGAATATGCAGGGCTTGATTTTTATTGGTTTAAAATGTTTTTAATAGCATTACTTGATTGATATATCAATTACATTCATGTGATGCTAATTTAATTGGAGGGGACAAAAAAAAAATCTAATAGAGCACTTCTGGATTTCTTGTCAATATAAAATAGATGACCTAAATAGAGGTTGTGCTAAGAATATTGCATGAATGAAAATTAGGTCTAATTTTATTAATGACGTTATTGACATTGATGTATGGTTAGACATGCTATTTATACATGAATTTTAAGTTAGTTAATATATAATTGAGTATGAGTATGAAGAATTGCATTCTTTAGGTAAAATTGGACAGACGGTAAGTGAATTGCCTATAATAGCTCTAGTAACTTGACAAATTAGCGTGGCATACTTAGCGATGTTTGTAAATTGCACACCATGTCTATTGAAGTCTACCACTACTAGTACTGTGATTTAGCTGTATTGTTTCTAATCCTCTAGTAACTTATTTGTACAACAGAAATACTCTCTCATTGTGCTTTTTAAAATGACTGTCTTAAAATTTTGATGATTTCCCATCATCAGGATTGAGACTTTTGACTGAGGCACAGAATGCCATTAACAAATGCAGAACTGAATTCTGCCTGTTGGTACTTTCTGCTATCATCCCAACAAACTCTTTATACATGTTCCTAACTTTAAGAAAAAAAAAAAGTGGTTCTCTTGGAGATTTTTTTTTTTTAATAATTTACCAGATTAACAGACCTACGTGCTGCTCCAAATGTACCACATTTTCAAATGCTGAAACATTTTTTTTAGTGTGGATTGACTATTACTAGTCTCTTGAAAATATCAGAAAGGACAAACTGGTGGCAGTATGAGGCAAGCCCTTTGTAATATGAATTGTGCAACAAGCCACAATATCTGCAGTTGATAACATTTTGCTGTCATTACTGGTTGAGAATAGATTTGAGCCTCTGTTTTGGAGGACAGACACTTAAATCATTCAATGCCTAAGTCCTTGTGGATGTTGCATAACATAGTGTTTAAGTTTGCATGTACTGGGTAAGATGCATGCAGGATTCTTGCTATGTTCAGCAGTGAGAAGAGGCTGCATTCAGTTCTGAGCATCACGTTTCCTGAAAGATACAGGGAAACGGAGAATTCAGATGAGGCCAACAACTAAAGTCTTGAAGCCATGAAAGAACTGTGGTTTATAAGGCAGCAGGGGAAGTGAAGCAAGACACATCTCCAGTCCTAAGACATACAGCATGGAAAGAAGCAAGCTACATACACTGTGGATGAAGGGTAATGGGATTCAGTTTAAGCATGGGAGACTTGGATGTGAAAAACTTTCCATCAACAGTGAGGATAGTGAAGCATGAATAGGTTACATGGGAGGGCTGTAAAGTCTGACACTATGGACTGTTGGGAATTGCACAGGTATGACAGCAGGGGTTGCCTCTAGTTTTTTTCTTTAATTATTTGCTGATACTGAACTGTGAACATTGCTGTGTTGCTGTGGGAATGCCTATGAGCTAGAATATGATCTCAGCATACAGCACAGAGTTAGGGGCCACTGAATTTTACTACCATTTTGGTGTATCCTTTGGGTTTCCAAATTCTCTCTGCTGTTCTGTGTGAAGCTCCCCCAGCTGTATTTAGTGAGAAAGTGCTGGGAAGAACAGACAATCGTGCTGTTAGAGTGTGATCCTTCTGAAAATACTTTATATTTGCCAAGCAATTGATTAACAGCATAAAGTTGTATAATGATTTGCAGAGATCTGAATGCTTTAGCAAAAAAGCTTGCACACAGATGAGTGGGGGTCTTTTAAAAGTCAGTGAATTGCCAACCCATTCAAAAGACCCAAATGTTTTGGTTTTTGTTTTTCCCCCCCTCCTAGTTCTGTATCACTTCTCGCAATCCAGTTGACACCACTGTTTCAGAGGATGGCTGTAGCTCATGTCAGGACTCCTGACATACATTTGAACCCTCACGTTTTTGAGTGTTCTTATCTCCTGTGCTCTTGTGCTAGTAGCACCTTTTTAAAACCTACTTTGTCACTAATAACTCTAACTCTGGATGGATAAGAGGATCCCACTGCTAGTGAGTGCTTTTAATAAAGATAGCTGTATGCCATAGAAGAATCTGAATAGAACAGGCACAGGCAAATCTGAATTTGCTTCAGTGTTGATCCTGTTTGACCCTTTTTCTGACAGCTGTTTATTAGCATTTAGTTAGATTACTCCCATGTGAATGTGGAGGCTTGCTGTGGTTTCACAGAAAAGGAAACACTTCATCTCCTCAAAATTTAACCCAAAATCTGCCTGAATGCTGATTGCATTGCCACTGAGTTTTCAGGTTACTAGAAAGCTGGTGGTTTAGCAATTACTTTTGTCAGGTCTGTGATAAGGCTTCATGTTTATATAAATGTATGTGTTCTTCAAAGACTGTTTAGAGATTTTAAAATTTTTTAAGGAGAAATTGCATTTCTATCTGTAGTTGTGATTACAAAACCGATGAAAGCAGAACTTGTGTTTTAATCTGGCTGGAAACAAGTCCCAGTTCCCATGAAATGCTCACCTTGGGTGGTTCTCAACTGAAACTTATGTCTATTGCCTGAAATTTTGTGGTCAGGAGCATGGCACTGTTCTGGATTGGCTTGAATCTGCTCTCACTGAAGACACTAGAAACAGAAACAGCCCAGGGCTGCTGCTTTTCAAAATCTGCCAAACTTTGGGCTTGTCCATGCTATGCTATGCAATGCATAGATTTGAGCTAGCTACTGACCCAGCTGAAATGGGTCCAAGTGAAGCTGTGACTGAGCTGCTAAACCTTGCTGGGAGACAGGCTAACTATCTGAAGTGTAATTCTGAGAAAATACAGTTATATAGCCTTCAGGTCCTGAACTAATAACACCACAGTGCTGCATTGAGCTGCATGGTTGCACTGTAGCAAGCTTGAACTCCTGTTGGGATCTTTGCACCTTGCTCTATTACATATTGTAAATTCCCCCTTTATTGTTTAATGTTTGAAGATGACCTAAAGTTTTAATACTTTCTCTTTTCTAATACCTAGGGAGTTTGTCTGCCCAAAGGAAAAACAGCATGAAAATAAAACACAATTATAGCTCCTTCACTTCTCTCTGGACTAGGAAACACTAAATGTAAAACTAAAATGCAGTGTGCTCTTTAACAATAAAATATATTTTTCTGAGAAATATGTATTATTTAACAGTAATGTTTGGAATATTTATTTTTAATATGAACTGTAACTGTGATTTGTAATCTCATCTGGTGGTGCTTTTCTTTGTTAATAGTTATTCATTACAGCCAGCTAGTGTGTGATGTATTTTATGACATAAGCTTTAAAATAAAATGTACGTGCAGGCATTTCAAGTTGCAGTTATTCTGGAGCCTCTGTATTTGGTTATCGTTAGTTTACATACTTGTAACAGCAAAACCTTATGGCTGTATAAAAAATTTTGAACACTAAAACTGACCTCCTCAAAGGATACCACATGAATTGCATTTTATGAATTGGGGATAACTAGTAAAACTCATCTATGGTAAATTTGGAGATGAGCAAGTTGCTCTAGGCCACTTGTAGAGGCGTATGTAACCCTTGTGATAAACAATTTAGAGATGGTGAACAATTTATTGAAAGGAAGGAATAAAACTATCAAGATTGTCTTGGTCTGTTTCTTGGCAGATTATCATTTCCCTGGTGGTACAGTAGGTTAGGTTTGCCGCAGTAGAACCAGAAATGTTAACTGGGACCTTGGAGTTGATTTGTGAGAGCAGTGAAGAGCGTGCGTGTCTGAGTTTGTGTCTTCGCTCAGCTACAAATACACCTCTCGAGTTTATGATCATGTAACCTCAATACATGCCACTTCCATAGCTGTCTACCCAAAGTGAACATAATGACTGAAATCTTTTTTAACTTTCCTTTTCTTACCAAATACCTGTACTGCTAAAGGGGTGAGAAGGAAAGAAGTTTGCACACTTGGTATCTCTTTAAGTGTTGCTGGATCTTTTATTTTCTCCCATGTAATTTCTCCTCTAGAGTCTTGTTCTTCTCTCTTGCTCTGCAGTTGGGAACCCCATGGAGGCTGCTCCATTATTGCAGAGAAAAGGTTCTTTAAGATGCTTTTACCTTCTAGTTATTTTTTCCTTGTTTGTCTTTTCTGTTCGAATCCCCATTTTTCACTACTATCTGTAGCATAAACAGTTGTTTGCTGATTCTGTAGTCTGAAGCTCTGGTTTACTTACTGGGAAGACAGAATTGTCTTTCCCTTCCTAACACACTGTCAATCTTTATCTTCTTTCATGGTCTTTCACATGATCTTTTTTCCGCACACATCTTGCTTTTTCTTGCAGCTGCCCACGGTTCCTTTCCTTATTGCAGTGCTCGTAGGTTCCTTTCATTTCTGCTATTCTCTTTCTACCCTAAAACCTCAGGGAACGTGTCTCTGCTTCCCACTGCTTCTCTGCTTTGCCTCTGTGACCTTTGTGCAGCGCTACTGCAAGGATCTTGAGCTATCGTCTGACATCCCCTCCTTCTGGTGCCAGCTGGCATCTTGAAAACTTTCTGCAACCGCTTTTTTCTGGGAGTTGGGTGAGTATGGTATATAATTCAATCAATCACAGCATCATAGAATACCAGGTTGGAAGGGACCCCAGGAATCATCTTGTCCAACCTTTCTAGGCAAGAGCTCAGTCTAGACAAGATGACNATCAGGCTACACTTGACCCCATTATCCAGATCACTTATGAAGATATTGAATAACGCTGGGCCCAGTATTGATCCCTGGGGAACCCCACTTGTGATGGGTTGCCAGTTCGAAAAAGAGCTTTTTACTTATTTAGTTTGATGTACTCAGGGCTGTAGCGAAGCTAGGCACAGCCTGACATAAAAGTAGAGGAGACACATGAAAACATTAAAATCTTGGAGCACATTTAAAAGTTTTGGACACGTAAAGGTCACAATCTGAGGCTTTTTTCCTTCTATGTTGTAATGAATATGTACGTGATGGTAACAATACACTGACTTTTATTTAAAAAAAATACAATATTTCAATTATTACAAAAAAGCATGGTCTGCCACCCAATCCATGGTAAATGTTGTAGAACATTTTTATAAGGTTTCCTGGCTAAAGCAAAAGTCTATTTTAAAGTTATTAAAGTTCTATAATGAGCTACCTTTCTAAGCTCACTGATAAAAGTATAATATTCTGTGGCTCAATAGAATAATTCAGTGAAATTAACCAAGTAAGTGGTCAATGAAGCAAATGATTAAAAAGCAGAGGATTGAAAAATTAAGATTAAGAAGGGATAAAATTGCATTTTTCTATTACTGTACATCTTGGAGGTCATAATTTAAGCCCACTGTATAAAGAGTAAAACCACCCTTTTAAAATGTGTGAAAGTGTGTAGGGGTGCTTACATTTTTGCCCACTGTATCAAACTATGTATGTGTTGCTAAGTTTATGCAGTGGACGTAATGGGAGTTAACAATCTTACATTCATCTCTGCTTCTGTTGCTACAAAAGAGATGTTCAGCTGTGTTCATTGGTGATTTCAGTCTTTTAGATTTCTGATAAGCACTTTTATTCTAGATTAAGCATACAAATTGTCAAAACTGAAAGTACATTAGCTAGAACATTTTTATGCTTATATGTAAAGGGGATTACAAAGTTTAAAACATATGCAAGAGAATCTGCAAACCAGGGAAAAAAGTGAATAAATTATTGAAATGGTCTTAAGCACCTGTTCTAGCTTTCCTGCCTTCCTACTGTTTTTTGCTAAATATCCTTAGCTGGGTTATACAGGCACTGTGGGGTATAAGAATGACCCATATACCTGAGGACAGAACATTTTTTTTCTGTTGCTCAGATGAATATTTAGGAAGATTATTTTATTGGCCCATGCTATGAGATCTCTTCCTTCTTATTCAGCACTGTGGGATGATCACTGTAGAACTGCTTAGTGGTTTGGGAGAGATGCATCACATTTTGTGCAGTGGGACAGGGTTATCTTAAAATCAGGAGGCTGTAGAATACAGTGACAAGTGATCCCTAATTTCTACATTGCTTATGTCAAGGATAATATCAGGAACATGTCTTGGCTACCTCATGGCCTTTCCCCCCTGACCCTGCAAGCCTGGATGTGCTCAGGTCATGTACCTGGAGACTTGAAGGTGTCTGAACCACAGTTTAAGTGGACACTGTAGGGTACGTTTCAATAACAGACATCTTAAATCTTCATTCTTCTGAACATACTGAAAGGTCCTTTAACATTACCACCTTCTCATACAGTGTGCACTGTGTGCAGCATGGTTTGACACCAGCTATGTTGCCTTTTCCTGATCTTACCACAGCTGTATGCATTCACACTCACAGTTCAAGAGGACTGGGAAAGCAGCATCAGTCTGTTTCTTCTGAAGTCTTTATGGAAAAATCTTACTAGTAAGCTTGGCAGTAATTTGCAGCTTTGGTGATCACAGAAGAAATGCTTGGGGGATAGAGGTTGTGATCAGTTTTGATTTGATAGGCTTCTGTCTCTGAGAGTGCTAATTCATTATCTTGTGTGTTAAATAATTATTTACAGTTAGGTTCACAGACCATATTAAGGCCACGTTAAGCCCTGATGTTTTGCACAGAGGCAGGCTATTTGAAGAAGCAATGGAGACGTGCACAAAGTAAAAAATAAAAAAAAACCACCAAACACCACCTCCCAAAACACCCCAAGCAACCTCCAAACTCTTGCAGCTTTGGTTTGATACCAAGCAGTGGTGGATGTGTTTGTGTGAATGGAGCAGCTACTAAAGGGAAGGAAGAGACTTAGGGTTAGAGAGCCTGCCAGAGGGGTTGTCAGTGGAGATATGTTTGGAAGTCAGCAGGAGCTGTAACTTGACAGGCCGGGCTATTTCTTTTAAGAGCTAGCTGCTCTTAAATATTATTAACTGTCACTCAGAAAATTCCTTTTGACTTCACAATGCTGGTGGTGATAAGCAGCAGCTTAGAGACTCTCAGATGTGCATTACTGTCACTTGTTGGCTGTGCTATGTGGTTGACCTCATGCAATGACACTGGTAGAGGCTTGCTTTACATCAGCTTTGGATATTGCCTCCTTGCATTGGTACCTATATCTGGATCTTTGTTTTCATCCTATGGCTGGAATATTTTTAACTTTGTGTACTTGGCACCAAGAGAAATTTTTAGCCCTGTGCATAAATTAGTGGTCTGGATTTTATCAGTGTCAGACTTTCTCAATTCCTACTGGTGTCAGTGGAAATCATTTGAGCTTAACACCACTGAATTTCAAGCCATTAACTTTAAATATGTAAACAATTGTCCTTGGGCAATTGGGTGTAAATGTAATGGCTGGAGTTTTGTAACACTAGTTCTATAACCAATTAAGGTCTATTACTGAATAAATTTGGCATTATTAATTTCTTTTAACTAATATTTACCAATATTTCAACACTATAGTTATTACACAGGAGTCTTTGAAAGTCTCAGTGTATTCAGTTTTCATAATTAGGTATGATTTTTTCAGTTACCTTTAATATCCCAACTTGGGGACCTCAATTGAATCTAATTATGTTTCAATTGAAAATAAGACATTCCACAGACTGAAGCTGTAGATCAGGGCTCATTAGTAAAGCAGCTCATTATTTTTAATGAGCAACTTCATTATATCTGATTCTGCAGAGAACAAGACATAATTCTATTGATGCAGAGGAGCTTTTTAAACTTTGGTAGCCAGCAGCATATGACTAACAGCCTGAATTCGATGACAAAGATTAGTAGGGTTAAAGAAACTCCCTCACAGGATTCTAGCCTATCCCCACAGATAAGTTATAACAGTCAGTCTACAGAATAATTTTCTATTTTTCTTGTGTTGGTGTGCACTTTGTTAGGCTGGAATAGTTGTGTATTACCTTTTAAGTGGTCTGTTTTAGAAAAGGAATTGCAAGGAAAATTCACAATAAAACGTAATTGTCAGGGAAGTTCTACTCTGAACAACGTGGTAGCAAGATCTTTCTGCCAATCCAAGCGCCTGCTGGGAGTGTTACAATATGCGTCCTGTTCCCTAATGCAGCATTTGTGTTTGGTCTCTGAATTAGCTTACGAATGTGTAAAATCATGTTACCTGACAACTGTCTGGGGAGGGTACAAATTAGCAAGGTATCTCAGGTAAACATGCTGTTCATACAGCATGATGCAGGTATTTGCGTGCCTCCTGGCAGAGCGCTCTGCGCTGTTCTGCTGCACTGGATCTCTTGGGGATCCACCGTGAAGGCACAGGAGCTTTGTCCGCGGCGCTGAGAGCCACTGTCTGTGGCTCTACAGGTCTGCTCCTGGATTTCCATTAACGCGTTGTTAAAAAGGAACAGGTATCATTAAGCAGTGAGGATATAGCCGAAAATGGGCTTGCTTCTAAGTCTGATCAACCTTTTTGTCTTTTTGGACACACAAGCTATTTGGTGAAAAATGCAAAATTTGGACTAAATTTATGAGGAACTTCCAGCTTATTTGTTAGTGTCTAGGTCATAAAACTGACGATGTAGTGTCTCTGGCTTTCATACTCCAGCCCTGTGGCTATGGGTAGTTGTCCAGGGTGTGGAGAACTCAGCATCAGTTCGCTCCCCTTTCTGCCCAGGCAGAGTGGAGCCAGCACCAGCCCAGACCTGCTGGCACTGGGTGATTGGGCTTGATGTTGTGCTCTCATACCTGTACTTAAAGAAGAAATATTTGAAGACCCGGGTGATAAAAGCAAACTGAAATTCTGCAAACTGAAGTTTTGTCAGGTTTTTAATTTGGGCCAATCTGAGCACAGGTTGACTGGAGGAAATTAAGACAGGCAGTCTTTTCCCCTTACACTATGCATCTTCCCTGCCCCAATGGTGGTAACATAAAGTATTTCTGCAGGAGTTAGGTCTGCAGATGTTGTCTGACTGCTCAGGCGTGGGGACTAGGTGTGGCCAGAGTAGGGATATCAAGTTTTCAAAGAAAAATAACAAACAACACAATTCATATTTCTTCATCTTGTTCCAGGAAACAGTTGAATTATTTGTGCATACACAAATATAAACACCATGAAGCAGACGTAGTGCATACACTTCAATGCAGTCACTTTGGCAAAGTTATAAGCACCTGAAAGCAGGGCTTTATAATAGGAAGTGCCTTAGCAGGCAGTCCCATCAGCCCTGTCTATAATATCTTTTTAATGATTCAGATTCTACAGAAAAGATGGCTAGGTCATTACACACTCAGATGGGCATCTGATTTAAAACTTTCAGTCCTGTGTTAAAAAAAAAGAAATAAATATACATATAATTTATATATATATATAAGGAGCTGGGACAGCTGCAATAACAGACAATGCAGAAATGGCCTGGTAAGACCAAAACAGCTGTCTTTATGCAGAAAAAAGATTCATTATGACCAGATTCTTTTATAATTTAGTTCCAAAAAGGGGAAGAAAACATAGATGTGAACAGGAAAAGAAGTTAAACTTTGCTTCTATAAAAGAAATTTCAAACTGACAGTTCTTGATGAAAGTTTCCACATAAGAAGGAAGGAAGCAAGCAGGAATTTTAGGATCATTTAATCATTCTTTTATTATCTACATATTATATTGGGAGGAGGGGAAGGAAGCTGAGGGAGGACTCTGAAGATTCAAGAAAGCAAACAATATCTATCTGAAGCAGAGAACAAAAGGACTAAGGAAATTGTGTCCAAAGTAGACCCTATAGTCAATCTCTAGAAAGACTCTGGAGTAATTCTAAAATTATCAATACGTAAGCAGATGGGGAAAGACAAGATGGTAATAAAAATCAGCAACGATGGTTCAAGAAGGTGGCACATGAAACCTGCGTTGCAACTTCATTTATGATTAAGGTGGAAGCAGTATATGATAAATCAACTTTAATATTTTCCTATACGGCAATGCCATTAGTTGACTTGGCAGATACAATCTAGATGAAATCATTGTATGGAGATCTCAGAAGAGTATGAAAAACCACTCTAACAGTGTTTGTCATTTGAGAGTTTTGGTCCCCCAGGGATTTCTGGATCCAGCTCTATTTAATATTTTCATACAAAGTTAGCTGGTGGAACAGAGAATATGCTTAGTAAATGCGTAGGTAGTATTTAAACTGAATTCACTTATGTTGGAAGAATCTCCTGAATAATCAGAGAGAATATAAAAAACCTTGATAAAATAGTGGCATGGTCTAAAATCAGCAAGATAAGAAATGCAGTAAGCACAATTGTATACTGTATCTGCAAAGGTGATGTTAAATGCACAAATAGAAGATGGGGAGAACTTGCTAGGCAGCAGTACAGTGGAAATTTATTTGGGTGTTAGTGAAAAGCAAACTAAAATACATCAACAGTCTAACGATGATAAAAATAAAAAACAAGACCTGATGCTGGTCAAACTCTTATTAATAAATGACAGGTTCTCCATGTTTGGGTAGAAGTTTTGTGTACTTTTCAGTGAAATAGGCACAAGATTTGTGCCTCCCACTTCTCTTGTCTCTTCTTTTTACGTGTCATCTTCGGTTACTGATTCCAGTAACTGAAACAAAACCAGAAAATAGCTTTCCTTACTGCGGTGAGTGGATGGTTTCTAAAACATCTGACTCGTCCCTCTGCTTACATGTGTGGTAAAGCAAAATACAAAGCATTTCATGTGCAATGCACCTGGTATTCTGTTTTTCCTACTTTAAGGATGTTTTCTGTTGCAGAGGTGTTAATGCAGCGTGTATGAGCATACCGAAATTGGAGTTAATCTTGCAGTACAGATAATTACAATATTGAAACCACTGTTACAATTTATATGAAGGGCAGTATAATGTTTGTCCAAGGTCTCAAGTGCTCCTTAGGCATTGAGCTTAAGTCCCACGTAATCTAGCAAAATCCTGCTTTGATGTCACTGAAGTTGATATAATTATTATTGTAATTATTATTATCTCTTCCTGTCTGCAACTTTAGACATCAGTTAAGACTGAAGTGCTTTGGGATCTCATTGATTTTAACAACAACAGAATCAAACCCTAATTACATTGGCTGCACTGTCTGTCTTGAATCAGTTTTGTGATTTGGTTTCTGTGACTGGAATTACTGTCACTGACCACAGAGTGTTTGTTTTTTGCATGCATGAAATTTTTATGCAAATCCCTCAAAGCAGGTAAGACCAACAGGAGAACTACAGGAGTATGCTTTTTCTGTAAAAAGGAATCAGATTTATTTCCTACCTCGTAGGTATGCTTTCACTTTCTTTGAACTTCAAGTACATTTGTACTGTCTTTTAAGCTGATGATATAACCTTCCTTCCTGTGTATCTATTCTATTTATTAATTCCTCTCCTTATGATATAACAGAGCATTTCTACAACATATAGTCCCCTATTTAAGTGATTTCTTCTCAACCTAAAGCTGAGTGAACACAATTTCCATTTTGCTGGAAAGATTCTTCCAATGTTTTTTCCAAATCAGAACATGTCAGAACTAGAATTGATCAGAAGTGATGCTGTCTATTCAAGTCAGAAGCAATTATCAGTAGACTTAGAAGATAACAGTGTCTGCAGAACAAAGGCATCTGATAACAAGCCTGAAATTACATTTAAAAGGTGTATTTCGTGCACTGGATTGAAATGCTCTAAGATGCAGTGAATATATATACTAGCTTCGTAACAACACCCGGTGATGTAAAATTTCTGATCTCTAGAATTCTTGTTATTTTGGTTTTACTCCTTGAAAATCAACCTATAACCTTGGAAAAGTTGGCTTTTGAAATAAACAGACCAATATAGAAGTCTGCGTAATACAGATACTTCTCAAACCTAAGAATGTGATAAAACAGAAGTCAGGCCTACCTAATAAAAGCTAGTCTTTTTCTGTCTGATTTTAGTTATATTGATTTAGTTCTGTATGGAAATAGAAGTTGCATGAATCTTGAGGAATGCTATAAAACTGTGTAACAAGAATTGGCGAGTTACTTGGGAAAGAAGATGTGGAGGAGAATAGTTCACCGCTCCAAATCTGGAGCTTCTGCTTCCTTGATCCAACCATAGGGTCTGTAACAGGGGTGTTTTAGTCTTTAGTTTTGACACGTGTCAGTTGTTCCCGCTTACCAGTATGGAGTGTTCTCAGATCTCAAACTAGTTTCTTTTCTGATAAAATGGCATCAATACACGCTCTCCAAGAGTGGAGCTATTGTTCCAGCTCCTGAATGGCACTCCCAGCAACACTAGACCAAAATAAGTCCTTGAAACGCCTGTGCTGTGGGTGTTGGCTTCTCAGCATGTTTTATTTACAGAAGGGTAGACATTGACTGTCACCGTTCAGCTCTTGTCTGAATAGATGGGCGTGACAGACAAGTGCTGTTGATACCTTGTGATTATTTTAAAAATGAAAAGTTCATGCTCCAGAATTCTCTTGCCTATGCCCAAGCCATGCTAAATACCATGCAACATGGTTTTACTTTTCAATCATAACTCTTACTTTGGGCACCCAAAATAAGTATTCATGGCAATGAACATACTAAATGACAACTATTTGATGCATAATCAAATAACAGTTCTATCTTAAAATCTGAATCTTTAATGTATTTTTTCTGTAAACTGGAATTATTTTTTCCTTGTCTTGGGTAAGACTGCCATTAACCAACAGCTACACCTCACTTACTATTTAGATGTGATTTTATTTCTTTACTTTGCCTCAATCTAGTAGTGTTTTGGAGTACACTATACTTACAATGTTGTATAAATGGTAAAAACCCCCTTATTTATAAAAACAACTATGGTGGTGCTTGTATAAGAAAAATTTCTGACTGCACTTTCACCATCCTCCCCTTTTGTGAAACAAAAGCCTGTTTCCTGGATTCTGAACGAGAGATGGAGGAATATTTGGTTTATTCAACTTGATTCTATTATTTTAATACTAATGGACACTAAATCACCAGTTAAACTTCTATTTTAATACATGTTCCTGTTTTAAGGTACACTATTTTGCAGTATTTACAGTTAAAGATTAGCATGGAAAGCAGTATGTTTCAGAATTCATTCTCAGATTTTAAGAAACAGAGTAAATAAGCCTATGTACTCTAAGATAATACTGCGCTATTAATGATGCCTGGTTCCTACTGGCATTTCCATGCTAGCCTTTAATCTCAGCATGGATGTGCTACAGGAAAGAGATGATCAAGTTTGGAAACCAGGGGAGTTACATATTTGAGAGGGTATTTGTATAGTAATTTAGTGGAAAGAATTAGTTTCTCTCCTGGTTTTTGTTTGACTTAGTGTAGGAGCCACAACTATATATACATCTATGAAAATTAATGTGTCAAATGAGACATGCATGTAAGGAAAATACAGTTTGAGTAAGAATGATTGTATTTTAACTCATTTCAAGGCAGGTCAGTTGAGCTATAGTTGGCTCTAATTAACATCCTCATAAGCTCTCTGTACTTTGATTAGAATGGCAATCAAATACCTGAGGCTTCATTTACTTGCTTTCAAAATCATTTAAAGAAAAAACAAAAATTCACCCTTGTTTTGACAAACAACATTCTTGCCAGTCCTCAGCAAATACCCACACCCACCAAAACTCTGTATTTGGAATGTTGAAGTGAAACAATCACACTATCCAGAATCGGGTATTATATGATGTATGTAGTTTAATTTAATAAGTGTAGTTAGTTATCAGTTCTGTTCTAAATGGGGTGAAAAGAAATAAAATAGTATTAATTATTTTTAATGACTAATCTGCCTGAGAAATATACAATCATATTGACATTCAACATTTTCTGTTTTGAAACATTTGTATAAATCAGTCCCCTGAAAAGAAGGGAATGTAGTTGGATTGGTAACAATTTGGGAAGAAGAAAATGTTGTCGTGGGTCCCCTTCCATAGTTCTTCTGTCATTCACTTACTCTGAAGGTACTGTTCTTTTGAGTGAGAAATGTTAAAAAAAAATTCCAATGAGTTTAATTCAGGAAATTTATCAGAAAGGAAGAACTATAGTTTAGAAAGCATGGACACAATCATTTTTGACAACAGTTTTGGAAGGAAGACCTTTATAGGCAATTCATAGATTTGAAGGGTATTTTGCTTGCTAAATTGAAATGGAAGTTATTAATAGCTATCAAGCCTCAAAAACAAACACAAAGCAAGAAAACCCCATCCACCACCAAACCCCACAAAAAAACGTGCAAAATAAAAAAACCCAATGTCCCCAAATGCAGAACCTCAAACAGAAAACACAGCCAAACATTCTTCTTAATGTGATATCTGGTACACAGCAAGGTGTATAGGAAAAGGAGATACAATTACTATAGCACCAACTCTGCACTTGTTCACATGTTGTTTATCTTTTTGTCAGTGAGTTATTTAATGTAAGAGCTGCAAGACCAGGCCACTGAAGTGGGACTTGGAAGGAATCAACGCTATCCTTGCAAGTGTTTTTCTAATATGGCCAAAATGAATCCTGAGAGTTCAGTGGGAAAGTTCTTACAAAAAAAATTAATAGGAGCACGTGACCTGTGATTTAATAATGCATTGCTAAAACAACATACCTTTATTTGTCTTTTGCAGTTCTGCGGTAGGCCTCATTCTCCTGGAGTCAGAAGGGGCTTACGTACATTGTGTATTAAAATTGTGCAATACATGCATTTTATTCATAATACTAATCTGGAGAGGTGATGCTTCATATTCAGTATCCTCTACAAATACATGCTACACACATAAGTGTTTGTACAAGAACATGAAAAACATTTGTACTTACCTGGTTGCTAACCGTTGCATGACACATGTGTAGCACTTGGAATATTTAACCTGAAGTGGTTTACTCTTATTTTTTGCATGAATATATAAATAATTTTTACCATTTGTTTTTGGATATAAGTGGACACTTCAATATGAATAACTTGTCAATATTAATTAACTTGTAATGTTAGTAGATATTGGTTTTTAAATGTGGTGGAAAAGGGTAGATTCAGCATAAAATTGTATGAAAGATTGTTACTATGTGGTCTGTGGATACTGTTGCTTTGTTTTGAATGGCCCTGTTCCAAATATTCCAAACATCTATGGGTGTTTAAATCAAAGGATCATAATAAAATGAAGACTAGCGTGCTTAGTTGAATTTTCAGTGTTAAAGTGGAGGGAAGTGCCGATCTCTGTTGAATGAAATAAATTTATTCCTGTTGAATGATAGCAGCAGGCTCGTCTTCTAATTTGTTGCAGATAACCTATAAAATTTTTTAAATGTGGACTTGATTATAAAAGAAATGGATTGGCATGTGACTTTTAAATGCACAGTCTGTCAAACTATCAAATTAATATTAAGTAAAATTAAGCTTCATATTTTGAAAATGCATCTATATGCAAAAATCAGAATTATACAGTCATGACTTAAAATTGAATGATTTCTGTTAAATGCAGGTGTGTAAAAGATGTGGTTAACTATCACTTTCAAACTTTAGTGACAATGTTATACATAATACACCTGATCTAGTCAAAAAATTTAATCTAAGTTTGAGAAAGGCAGGAAAAAAGTTCCTAACTGCCCATAAAGGTAATTTTTGAATGTGTTTATACTCTGAAATGTGTAAAATGGTTATTACTTATCAGTAACATGAGTGATATTAATTCATATTAGAGAGGGTTTTATTTCATAATTATATTAAAAAAAATAATGCATTCCAGTTTTAAATGCCAAGTTCTGATTTTATGTACGCAACACTTCTGGATACCTCATACTTTTCATAGCAGCTTTTCTTATGTTGTGCTAAAATTCCTCTTCCTGGGAAGTTCCTTCAAGTGCCTTTGAAGAGATCAGAAGTGGATTAAATCCAAGGGAAATAATTGCAATTGATTCAAGCTTTCAGGCTGATTTTGCCCTTTCTTCATGTGACTGTGATCTGTATTGTTCAATGATAGCATATCCAATAATCTATGTCTAAGTGAGCTGCAAGAAGAGACCATTGACCCAGTGCTTCTTGTACCGTGCCCCCTAGGTTGCAGCTTCTTCAGGGAACCCCAAAGAATCACTTAAACTGACGATCCATGCAAAGGCAGGCAGATCTGGACAGACCAGCATTTCGATATGGCTCTGAATCACTGCAATGCCAGCCCTCCCCAAGTTCAGAAGTCCTCAGAAACTTCAGCTTTTCTTTGAAGAAATGATACTGGAAACTTTCTTTTACACCCCATGTAAGACTGGCTCATCAGAATTTCTTTTGGCAGCCCTGCAGGTTTCTTGTTTAGAACAGGTTGTCTTTGGCACTAGCCTAGTTACACAGTTTGTCTTGCATATATTGACAGTTTTAAGATGGTGCTTCAGTACAGGTTACTACTGTGCTTTGTTTGAAATGTGTCCTTCAGTTTTTCCTTCTTTTTGTAGTAATAATTTATTGCCACAAAATGTTGATACAGGTTGCTGACAAAAAGGGAGACCTGGGTATTCTATATATGTATATTAAAAATTAACAATGACATGCTGTTTCCACTGACAGTGAAGTCAATGAATTAGAGAATTTCTAAGCACCTTATAGAATATCCATGCTCAGCAAATACTAGTTTGTGTACTATTATTCTCTAAATAGAACTCAATGGGTGTTAAGTAAATGCTGTAGTTGGGGCAATAAGAGATAAGACTTGAGAAAATAAGTGTGCAAACAAATTGCGTTTTTGAGGAAGACAGTTGCATCATTAAGAATAAAACAGACTTTTAAACTTTTTTAAAAATAAGCATTCTAGTTTTTCAGGTGTACTGTGGTGTTTCTAGGGCAAAAATAATGATATTAGTTGAGTAGTGTGGAGGGGAATATTTTTTTGCTTAAACATGTATGCTTTTACAGGTAATTTATGTTAACAACCAATCTACTAAGTAATTTAGAGAAACCTAAGGAAAGGGAGCTAAAGCAAAAATCGAGTAAAGGCAAAGATTTTTCTTAAAGCAGGTTTTGAAAAGAAGTGCTACTGTACAAAATGTGTTATTCTGAACTTCAGCAATGCAGGTTGTCATGCAACAGCCTGAATTCAAGAGCTAGCTCATGACTGGCAGTGGGACAAACTTTATGAAAAAAGTCAAAATGTGTAGTTAAGTTAGTAGTGACCTTGTGCTGTGCTGTGTCAAGTAGGATGGCGTACTGAAACGTAGGCAATGCAGGGGCTTTTGCAGACAGAAACAATGATTAAAATAGGTGCCCAAGTGGCATCTGGCCACGGAGATCCAGAGCAAAAAGGGAGCTAATCATTATTGGATTAGAGTTTCTTAATGTAGTGTATGGATTACTGCAGCTGTAAATATTCTTTGTGAAAGAGCCATGCTGCCAGGTTCTCTGTGATGAATAGCTGCCCTTGGAGCTCTCCTCCGGGGAGTATTTAGAAACTGTGAAGGTAGAAATAGCATAAATAGAGCGCACTCCCTTTCCAATAACTTATCCTGGCTTCACATACTGGGTTTTTTATTGTTTTGTTTTTTCAGTGAAGAAAATCTAGAAGAGTCCAAATAACCTTCAGACTTGTAGTATCTTATAGTCATAGCTTCTTTTTGACTCAAGCTTCACAGAGGGTTTGAAGGAGGATGCCCCTGGATCAAGGAATATCATAGGTTTTTTTGGTGGCTCCTTCACCAGAGATACTCTTGGAACAGGCTGGCATTTTCATTTTTTCCTTTCCCAAAACCATAACTATTGAGAATGTTTGTGTTCAGAATTAACTAAGCGCCAGAGTTGAAAAGTTTCTAGATTGTTTTAACAAACTGTGTTGTGTAATACCATGCGTTTAGGAATTGCCTAGATTCCTATGGATAATCTTGGATAATCTAGATATCCAATCTAGATATTTTAGGAATCTTGGATAATCTCTAGTTATATCCCAGGAAGACAGCAGTAGGCATCATTTGAATATGAGTAATTTCCATTTGCTAAAAGCAGTAATGTTAGTAACTTTTTAGAGTTAGTGACAGCAGTTAGCTGAAGATTTATCGTTCTCTGCAGAAACTGTGGTACATAAAGACCAACATGTGTTTTAAATAACACGTGGAGATCAATAAAATACTGTGTTTATATCAGCTGCATGTTTATATTTTTATTATCAACATAACTACATTTCTTTAAACGTTGCTGGAAAAATAACTCACAAGGGAATAGGAAATGGTTTTGTAATTACCACATGATACAGGTGGTTTATGGAATTAATATTAGTTAAGTTCTCAGGGTCATTGGCTTTAGAAAGCAAAACTAAGTGCTAAGACTATTCTAAACTTTTCATATTTAGAGATTAGGAATTTATTCTCTTGATATGCTCCTGATAAAATCCTTGCTGTAGTTTTACCAGTTTTCTATTTTTATTTCTCATTACATCATTTCAGAATTTTGGTGTTCTCAGTTGCAATGGGTTACCTTTAACCATTAGTTAGAGCAGTATGACTTTTTTTCAAATGTGGACCACATAGTGACTGTAATTCCTGTAGCAGGAATATGCTATAAGGTGATTTATAAAGTCATACTATCAGGAATTTTGACACCCTGGATGGGACTGCAGGCCATTGTCACCAGGTTGGCAGGTAGTGATTTAAACCTCTATCTACATAAGGACTTACTACCTGCATAGCAGTTGCGCAAAGGAATAAAGTATCAGCTGACTGCTGCTGATCAACAAAGACAAAATAATGATTTTTTTTTAAACATGACACTATTTCAGAAATATGTCAATTGCTATCCTTTTTTCCTGTTAATGAAATGTTCAATTAAAACTCCGAAAGGTCCATGATAAATAGGTAACTTCATTAAGAGATCTACATTACTGGGGAGATCAAGGTTCAAGTCTTCATTCTCGGCAGAGTAAACACTGACTTTCTGCATAAGCATAGGCCAGGCTGGATAGTCTGCAAAAGTATTTTCTAATGTACTTCCTCTGCTTGGTCTCTACTCTCATTTTTTCTGGAATTATGCTAAAACTCTATATCTCTTCCTAATTCAGAATGAAAACATGTCAAAAGCTCAACATTTTTTGTGTGAAATAGAATTTTTGATTTATGGCCAACCCTCTGCTGATACATGTGGCAATCACTTAATACTTATTTTCCGCAGTAAGTCCTGATCCAGAGAAGCCGTTAAGGATGTGTGGAATATTAACTGAGTAGTCCCATTGTTTTAAATGGGGCAATCGTAAAGTGTAGGCATTCAACTACTGCTTCTACTGGGACTAGTTCAGGCAGTCTAAACACATATCAGCAGGTATTAATGAATCTGCTATGTGACCAGTAATTAGTGCCTTCTCAAATGCTATATCATGAAATAATGGAAAACCCCCAAATCTATTCCCATGTGGATTTCGGTATTTCTGAAACTTCCTTCACATCTATAGCAACATCTCTTGTCTTAACATCATCCTGTTCCATGAAGCGCTTTGAAATCTGGTTGCAAGATGTGTCACCATGGGAGTGCACATACAGCCAAAAAGTTGCATTGTGTTGCCCATGTTGTGCCTCTGTAATTTAATTGACGTACTGCAGCCTGCCAGCTGACCTTGCAACTCTAGAATTCTTATTTTTCTTCCCGTTACAATTGGTTCATGATATGTATGTAATTTAAATGCCTACTCCCTTTGCACAATATTTAATGCCTCTTTTGCTACCCTGTCCATTGTGTTTGGTGCCTGTGGTGGTTTTTCACTTGTGCATGCTTTGCTGGCTTATCATACAGCTATTTTTGTGTGCCAACATGACTATAAATAAAGGTCTGGCTGTCTTTTCCTTTTTTAAATATGTTTTAAAACTTTGTATCTTTAGTACAGAAATTTTGTGCACACTGAAATTTGATAAGGATTGCTTATGAGAATGAAAATACTCAAACTACTACGTCTGTCCTTAATTTTCAAATTAGGGATACATCAGCTTCTGAAAGTCTAAACTAAGGTTCCTTCAGATTTTGAGTTTTTCAAGGTGGAATGAACAGCATGTTCTGAGAAAGAGTTACCTGTCTCTGAGCATCTGAAAGCACTGAAACTCCTGGTAAAGTGTCACCAATGGAAACATGAGTGGCAGAATTTTATTAGCTAATCTGCCTTTTAAATTGATGGCTGTAGCATTTTTGTTGCTATTCAATGCAACTTTTTGTCATATAACTTTCTGAATATATATGATCTTTAAAAGAGGATGGCACGTTACAGTCAATATTGCACTTCAAGCTTGGAAAGAGATTATTTAACCAGTTGAGCTTACCTAGTAGAAAGTGACTTTTATGTTTAACATCTGTAAGAAATTAGGTAACTAGTAATAATCAGGCTGACAAGCAGCTATTGTGACTTGAATTATACACATGCATAATATATACATACATGTACATTTATGCATAGGTATACACATATGAGTATTTTTAATGCATGGAACTATCACTAAATACTAAACTGAATATGCTTATTTGTCTTTTCCTTTGGGGAAAATAATTATTGTAGTTGTTGTGTTAACAAGATATGTGCCTTTGTCAGTTTTTATTTATTCCTACAGAACTCATTAAAATGAGATTTCCAGCCTGACTAGGATGTTCCATTCTGATATAATACTTAGAGAAAAAAATAGCTAAACTACTCTAATGATATGCTGTGTCCTGCTATCCATCTTCCTGTTTGGTTCCCTGAGTTGCAAACGTTTTAGGCCAATGGCTATCATTATCTGCTTTTACAGTGCCTGAAACAATACAGCACGGTTCTCAAAAAGAATTATAGGTGAAATAATAATCACTTTGTAGCTCAAAACTATGACTCTCTGTGGGTCTGTCATTTCAAACTTGCATCTAGTTGTTTTTCATCTGCATTTATGTTTTGGCATTGTGCCTAGTATCAGTATTTCTGCTGTAAGGGTCAAAATGAGAGTTCTCCTGAAGTCGTTGAAGAGCAGCAGATTAAATTAAAAATGGGGCTTTCCCAGTACACGTTGTAGGTTTTGCTTTTATCTTGGAGTAATTTACAAAACCTACTATTTGGGAGCTAATGTTCATTAGGCTCCTTGCTGGCTCAGTCTTTTGCAGCCCAGCTGTGCCCTAGCCTGACTCTAAGCCATGGTCGGCTTGGGCAGGCAAGGTGCCTGCGCCCTCCCTCTCACCAGCACCACTCCATGTGCAGCAGCCAGGTCTCTCTGGTTGAGAACCAGCCCCCGGCTTGGGCAGGGAGGAAGGAGGGAGAGAGAGAAAGAGAGAGAGAGAGAGACACCTTCCTCTTGGGAATGACCAGAACTGACCTTCAGCCCTAGTTGATCCTTGAGGAGATGCAGGAGAACTAAGTCACTGACATCCACGCAGTTGATTCCTGGTAAGAGATATGAGCGGTTATAAGCTGCTGCTGCCCCTGAGACACTGAGCTAATCTAGTAAATGCACTATCTTCTTCTCTGCCTCCCAAAGCAGGCCATATTTTTATCAAGTATAGGGACAGTCCTTCTGACTGAGTGCCCTCAGAAGAGAGAAAAGAAACAGGTATTTCTTTCCCTCTCAGAGCTGAGCCACCTATCAATGTGGAGGTGTGTGAGCAATAGCAGGGAAGGTTCGCTCTAATTGCTATATTTTATTTTCTAGTCTCCCTTTGAGGACCTTATGGCACTCTGTAACCCTCTCAAATTTAGCATGACATTCCCTGAGGTAGTATCTGTGCCCTCCATGTAATTTATCTGTTAAGCTGTGGAATTTAGGTACATCTCAACTGCCTTTAAGGTAGATCTGGCTCTAACTTCAGGAGATGAAACTTAATAAAGGTTTATAATACCCTGTTTTCAATAATCTAGGGTGTAGGCTTATCTCAGACCTCCTCTCAGCCGCTCAGTGGTGCTGGAGGCGTGGGAGTTTGCTGTTCTGGGCAGAGAGGTGAGAGCTCGGCTGTTACAGGAAGGGAGGAAACTGGCAATAGGGAGGGGATGGATGGAGAGAACTGGAAATTCAGCCTTACAGCTCTTGTGCCGCACGCTTTCAGATATACACTGAGCTGCTCCGTGGCACCCCGTATCTCCAGGAGGGAGGAGCACCCTTCAGCCCAGTGCTCTGGCACGGAGAGAGTGGGTGGCTGTGCTGTGCTTCTTTTGCTGCCCTCAGCAATCCACAGCCCCAGGCACCTCCCCGCTTTGTGCATAGAGGCAACTTTGAACGTAATGTAAAAACAGAAGCAAAAACCCCACCCAATAACAACAAAACAGTGGATCACGTAAAGCCTAAATTTAAAAATTTAAGTAAGATTTTTAGGAGTCCTGAGTAAATAAAAAGGTATTATCAAGACATTCGTTACTGGAGAAACCTTTAGTTCGTACCTGTATGTAATACATTGCAAACATGGGCACCAAAACCACCCGAAACCCCAGACCCTTTCTCAGACATGAGTAGCAGTAATTAGTGTTGTTGCGTTTGTAGCCTGACAGTAACACACTGGCTGTTTTATTTGCTCTGTAATATGTAATGAGTATTCCATTTGGATTATAAAGCAACATGATGAATGAATCGGGCTGTATCGATTGAACTTCTGTACCAGTCAGTAATCATTTTGTTTCTCAAGCTTTTATGCCCTCAGAGTAGGAATCAAAAAATGGTTTAATTAGAATGTGGGGAAGTATCCTCTTCAGTCAGGATGTGCTAACAATAAAGGGCTTAAAGCAGAAAGGCCCAATGACTTGTAGAAGGAAGTGGAAAGTCATGAAAGATGGTGGTGTTTGTTCCTTAATCAGACTCTAAAAAGTAATAATAATCTGTTTTACTTAGGGTTTTGGGTTTTGGTTTTTTTTTTAGTTTTTCCTCATTTAATTATAATATCATCTATTTAACCAACCTACTATTTTTCAATAATTGGATGTTTTTTTAAAGACTTGTAATTAAATTGTCAGCCTTTCAATTAAACAAAAATATTGGGAACATCTAGTAATAGAGAATTGAGGAAATCAGTTCAAAGCTAAAAATCTTCTTTTATCAGTAATCTTTATCACCTGCCTGTATCTAATGTTCCTGTTTCTTCTACAAGTTAAAACCCAGACACAGCTGAATCCTTTAGAAGTTAATGCAATGCCCATAGCGATACGTCCTTTCTAGTACTCTTTCTCACAGTTGGCTTTTCCGAAAAGCTGTTGACTAACAAAAATATGTTTCTATTGAACTTAATTCCAACAGAGAGTGTTCATTATAGGACTGAAATAATTTGGTGGTATTAGTTTTGTACGGTCTGGTGATTTTCTGTATCCTAGCAAACAGGAGATGCCTTCCACTGTGTATGCTAATGCCGTGCACGTGGAGGGATGCTGGATTTGCCCTATACATGATCGTCTATTTCTGCAGCACCTGTGATTCAAATTCAAGAGAGATTCAAAGNTGAGATTTAAGATGAAGCAATAGTGGTTTTTGGTAGACTTTGTTGAACACCCTGGGACCGGGATGCAGGGATGGCAGAGTATGTTACCTAGCAACTGCTGGAAGGTGATTAACCCTTTGGTACCCGTCCTTTCTGCCTCTCCAATAAACTGAGCGTAGAAGCTGAATTTCTACAGAGGAAAGATTGGGAAGGTTTCTACTATTGGCAGTGTAATGTATTACAATTAAAATGTTAGTAAATAAAATTAAATATCCCTGAAATGTTGTAGTTTGTGTTTAAACTACTGTAACTGTTTCAGGATTTATTACTAGATTGTTTACAACCATGACTGAGATGTCTGTCACCAGCTGTAATACTCCTGAATCTCTGCGGTGTGAATTTCTGTAGCATGTAACAAGCATGTGATGTGAATCATTTACTGACCTTCTGCAAATGTGAATCTCTTGAAGATTAGAGATATTTTTTTTTTTGCTACAAATGAGAAGTATGGAATATATCAGCTCTACGCTGTAAATCAGACTCCCAGTGCAATCAAGATTCTTCAGTCAAGAACAATGCTTGTTGCTCCAGTTAAAGCAGTTAAAATCCAGTTGAATCAAAGTACCTAAACAAGCTGAGGACGTAACGGATAATATGGCATTACTGGGTAACAGAACTGTTGTTGCGATGAAAACTCCTTTCAGATGCTATGGTTTTAACAGGTTGTTAAGTAAGATTCTGTGAAATGTGTGGAAAGATGGAGGGTGTTTAGAGGGCAGCAGGGGGTAACAGATCAGACTCAGTTATGAGTATTGTAAACCAAAATAAAGACAAGTTGATCTTAAATTGCCACTAGTCTAGTTCTTGTTACCTAGTCTGCATAGCAATCAATATCTTTGTCAGGGTGCTTGTGGATGGGTTTATGTATAGAGGTGAAATAAGAGGGTGTTGTACACAAATGAAAGTATAAAATTTTTTCCTAGTAGTATTCCCATGTTACTCTAACTGTATCAGCTGTAAATTTATAGCATAGAGTTGCAGGCAGTGTGTTTTAGTAGTCAGCTACTAGTAAGCAGTCATTAGAGCTGTTGGTTTGTAAGCCTCCATTCTCTTAAATGTTCTCATGAAAACTGAGATGTGGAATGTTAAATGATTTCTCTTGGTGATGGGATATTTGTTTTTTCTTGCTTTTTAAAAACTTGTTTAACCTCTCATAGTTTTCTCACATCTACTAGGTGAGTAGGGATTTAATAATAGTAAATTTTATTATGCAAAAGCAAAGCTGAAAGCAGGGATGAAAACTCCAAAGAATAACAGGAATACGATGTGCTAATAGCTGCATAGATAACTTTAAATTACATCAACAGACTGTAATGTTGTTACTGTCTGTATAGCTGAATATTGACTTTGATTTTGATTGTGTGAGCTGATACTTTGTCACACTTTCTCATATGAGAAACGTAACTGAAATTCTAACTTTGGCATGTCAAGCATTATTCATGTTTTAGGTGGCAGTTTAAGAATCTCATACAAGAATATTTTTCCTTTTTGTCTTTTCTTTATTATTCATTATTCTATCTGACCTGGCTGTCGCTACACTGAAGCAGAGTAAAAGCATTCACCTGAAACATCAGCTGCAGTTTACTGTGTCTGTAATGGAGGTAGTCCAGTCTTTCATCTTGGCACAGGTTCTTTCAGGCGAGATGAAAAAGTTCTGAGACAGAATAAGAGCAACGAGAACTTTGTGTTCATGTTGTGTTTGCTGTAGCTGATGATGACAAGGAAATTGTGGGGTGGTCATAGAGATAATTGCTCCTGTTCTTCATTTTAATTTTGAACATAAATATAAAGCTTTGCAATAAATAATTTTCTTTGCATTGTAGTATTAACAGAGAGCTATTTTTAAGAAATGTATGCCTGTGAAGGGGTGGTCATAGTAGCTCTACAGGGGTTACAAAACCTCAAAACTAAAGGACTGTAGGAGCTATAGAAAGCTAACCAGTTCACTTCCAGTTACATCATGCAAGCCCTACAGAAACACAGGCTTGACAGTGTTGACAACGTTTTTGTCTGAAGCATGGTATAATAAACCATCTTGTCCAGATTTATGGCCATCTGAAATTCCAGTACTGGGAAAGGGGCACATCTGAAAGGTTGGGGTGCTGGCCATAACATGTACACTTTCAAACTGTATTTCCCCAAAAATGTTAATTCCTCTGAGAAATTGGGCTGTGGAAAAAAATACCTCTTTGAAGAGAACCACAGTGCCATCATAGGGTCCAGCAGAACTCCTTTAGGCCGAACTGGGCACGTGTCCTGTGCTTTTGTATATTCCACCTCCTATATTACTTCAACTCCTGTGCTGCAGTCCCAGTATGGTATATCCAACTTTTCCTATGATTTTTCCTCTACAACTGAGATAGGTATTGCAGTTCCACAGTAGTTGTTGACATAGGCTTTTGTTGCACTCTACTTACTATTTTTTCTGACTTAATGGAATGTTTTTAATAAGTTTAAAATTGGACATTTATTGTATATAGTTTTAGCAGACTTGAAGTTTGTCTCATTTGAAATTTCCCACTTTGCATGGTGAGCTGTAGTGAATAACATAATGCTCTCCAAGTGTCTTCTGCCTTTCTCTCCCACACAGAATGGACTGACAGTTCTGGATTTACACCTTCCCATTCCCAGTTTTTTCCCTCAAAACTCAAACATGTCCAAGGTGAAAAGAACGCAGAGAGTCTTGTAAGATGATATGTGTCACTCTGGATGCTTCATTTCTGTCCTTCCAAGTCTTTTGAGGAATACCCTTTCTTTGATGTATTTTGAGATCGTACTTTCAGATAGTGATTTTTTTCTAATTATTGAGGTGTCATAGCCTAATAAAGCTAAACATTGTAATCCATTTCCTTTCCATCTTATTGACATGGGACTGACATCTCCTCTGCACCATTCTTTTTTACTCATGTGAGTATCTCAGGACACTTTCCACTGTTATTCCCCACTCTGTGAATAACCCAGAGTGACCAGACACCTACTCCAGCAGGCAGTCATGCAAACACCGCCATACTTTGTTTTGAATGGCTTTCACTGTAGTGCCATCAGCAGAAAAATCTTTCTAGAAATAATTTCAACAGAGAAGAGCTAGTATGAACCCTGGTAAGAGAAAGCAAATCTCCATCTTCATATCCATCAGGACAGCATTTGTGTCACTGTGAATATAATCTTTCCAGTTCCTTTCTCACATGTTTGAGAACTGTCTCTTTTACCACAAGTGGAAAACTGTGCATATATATAGATGAGTTTTTGAAATGACTGAGTTATATTCAGAGATTATCTAAATGTCTGTTTATGCCATCCTTTCTCTTTTCGAGAGCCTTTCTCAGAAACAACTATTAAAATTGGAGATTATCTACCTAAAACTATCAGACATTGTAGGAGAGTCTTATGAATGGATTGTCCTGAATACTTTCTAATTCTAAATTAAAAATTATGGGATTGTGAGATGAATTATATCATAAAGATCTGCTTATATTTACTGTCACAGTACAGATTTTTAAAAATAGTCAAACAAGACTGAAGTCTTAAAATATTTCTCAAAGATAGGTTTGAAAGCCATCAGTGGTTGCTGAAGAACATACAAATTTAAGTTTTTAGTTGATGTGGACAAACTTACTTGCTTCTAGCTGCATCATGCTTTTTTGTTTAAATACAGTAAAAGTTAGTTTTTGAAGATATAATGATAAAGCGGATTCAGGATGTTCTTGATGTTTTTCCTTCTCTTTCTGCTGATTCAGAGAGTAATAAACAAGATATAGAAGAATAGAACAAAGCTGATATTAATCGCTCCTGTTTAGGAGCAGTTTAGAATGGATACAAACAAATGCAGCTCTCCAGGGACATCCTTCATTTCCTAGGTTGGAAACAATCAAGAAAGATGTATCTACTAACCCAGTCTTAAGCTGCTTCATTTTACAATATGGACAGTAAGACTTTAAAGATATTTTTTAATTGCAAATCCTTGTATGAAGCAGCTACATTGCAGGGTAGCAAAACCTGCGTTTCTGTGATTTCTGTGAATCAATCATCCTCATCCTGGTGGAAGACTGGAGGCTAATTAGAGATCAAAAACAGAGAAGAAAAAAGTAATGTTTTATTTTTCACTCTATTTGCTCTGCATTGGGCTGTGTTTAGACAATATAGAATTGCCAATGAAAGCGATCAGGGGTTAGTTTTTGCGTTGTGACTTGTTGGCTTTTGGGATACTGTGATGCTTCCTTATGCTCCTGAAAGGCCAACGGTAGGAATGTCACGCTTACCCTGTGTGGGGCAGCTGGGTGCAATGGGAGGGCAACACACAGTGTTGCTGTTGGCTCTGCGGGCCTTCGCCCTTTTGATCCTGCACCGAGACTGGTGCAATAGGATGTCCCTTCTGAGAACCAGGGCAGCAGTCCTCAAACGAGGTAATCAATCCGATAAATGCTCCTCATATTTTGCCCCAAAAGGTGTTTCAAATTTGAGGTCTTGCTTCCCAGTTCAGTCCTGCTGGGTTACCTTTACCTCCAGGGCCATACCTCCGATCTCAAATCACACACCAGAAACGTACCAAGCGACGTTTGTTTCACAGAGCTAAATCAGTAATGTAGATAACTGGCGCACCTATAATAAGCAAAAGGGAAACATATTTTTTCCCTGTACAGTAAGGCTTTGTTGGGTGGTTAATTTGAGGTAATCATAAATATCCATGCATTTTAATAGTAAATTCTTCAGCTCAGTGTTTGCTTTATATTTCATCTAATGGTTCACATTTAATTAGAGACATGCTTTGGAGTTGACTGGGAAAAGCATGGACAGAGGTGACAAAGCTATCTTTGTACATGCCTCTAGGATTTTGCTGTACACTGCTTTTCTACAGAAGTAGATATCTCCACATCATTTGTCTATGGATGTGTAGAGTTGACCTCTGTTGTTTTTTTTTTTTTTCCTGTGGCTTTTCAGTATCATTCTAGGCTCAGTGTTTTTGTTAGTGTGGAATGTTCAAAATAAGACACAATTTTCGCAACAGTAATGTAAACAAAAATTTCCATTATACACTGATGTGTGACATCAGACTAAAGACTAGGTTTTCTCTCTGCCTCCTTACAGTGTTCAGTTAAATAATAATTACTGATGATTCTGTCAGTGCCCTACCAAGTAACTATTGCATTTCAAAGGCACATCCCAATGCAGAATGTTAAATTGCAATAGGACAACAGCGAATGTTTTTCTGTGACTATTTGAAATGCTAAGCTACACAGATTTCTTTCCTTTCTGATTTTTCTCATTGTCCTTTCACAGACATTAACACAACTCAGGCTCAGGATACAACATGACATGAGGCAACAGCAATATAAAAGAGGTCTTTGAAGCTGTTTCTTTTTATCATGCTTTACCCTTAACAGGGTTTCTCTGGTCTAATTCCTTTGCAGTTCTAAAGAGAATTACATTTCAAGTTCCATAATTGCACCAGGGAATTGAAACCTTGTTTAAAAAAATATTATTAAAGTATTCTGTCCAAGACTGATTTTATTATCAGCTAATGTTGATGGTGATGTATCACAAGAAAATGTTTTTAGTATTATAAAAAAATCCTGCTTACTGTGAATGCCCATGCAAAGTACAACAGGCATTAATTTAACTACTTCTGATACATGCTTTTTGACCTCACTGGAATGTATTGGAGAAGTTATATGCTAGCACAAACACCACAAACTTCGTAATCCTAGTTTTTTTACTGAAACTGAATTATGACTTTCATTGTTTATTATCTAAAATGTGATGTCTGTGATGCTGATTTGTCTATGTATTTTTATGGTATTTATGCACATATTAATTTACATTTACTAGTTAGCTTTGTAAGTACAGAAGGATGGTATATTCACAATTTTTATGAACTTTGTGCTGAATTGAGTGTGACTTTGCAATAATACATATCTCACTACACTACCTGTTTTTTTTCCTAAACGACCATGAAAACTTGATTGTATTTGTGTGTACTTTTTGGAGTATTTAGGAGAAACTACTGAAACGGGCTTGTCTTATTTGGATTTCCAGAAGAGGGTATGGGGTACGCCATTCCTCAGAACCCTTAGCTGATGCCATCTCCTTTTGGTTGTCCTCAGAAGGCGGCTTGGTGAGGCTCTGCTGTATTCAGACAATTTACATATGTAGCTACTTTACAGATATAGGTCTCCTTTCTCTCTTCTGGAAGCATGCAAATAATGTTGTATGTTTTTTTTTATCATAACTGGAAAAACCTCATGTAGTTCTATCCAAATATAAATTTCTTGAGAAAATGAAAAAGCCTTCCTGCAGCTTAAGCATATGATATAGAGGAACTATATTTGAGGCTTTTTTTCTTTTTTAAGGGGGAGAGCTTTTTTGTCTCCTGAGTAACAGCTGTGGAGCTGAAATTTATTTATGGTGCTAAAGAAGCGTGTGTTCATTCTTTGCTTATTTATTCATATAAATGATGAACACATGGTCCTGGATCCTGAAATGGCATCAGAAAACTTATTTTTGTTAAGGAGTGAAAGAGAAATTATGTGACAGCCTGTAGTATCAGTTTTGAAAACTCAGTCTGATCTCTGGCTGAAGAAAACCAAATTATTTTCCCCAATTTATAACTATGTTGTTTTCAACAAAAGAATATCCAGGTATACTGCAGGTCATTTGAACTGCAGTTTAGAATGCATCTAAAATGCGTCTAAAAGATCAGCGTATTATCTGTCCTGTTTAACAATAAGGTCTGTGTTTGTTTTTAAAGGTGATGCTCCAGTATTCTTTCAGAACACATTAATTTACATCTGCACTAGAAAGCGTTAAGTTTATTTAAACGGTTGGTAAATATAAACAGGTGGTAATTTACTAATCAGAGTTACATTTCAATGAAAAAGGAATAAATATTGGAAAACTACAGATGGTCAAGCTATTCAAGCTTGTTACTTAGTATTGTAACAGAGATACAGAAAATTTTACTTTGTTTAAATGAAAATTTCTTATAGCTGCGTGAACTATGAAAGATTAAGTCTTGATGTCTTGGTACGTAAGAAGTAAACTACAGACCTTCCGTAGAAATATTTTGAATCAGCAGCAGAAAATCCTGTGTATTTTACTTCAACTTCAAGGGGAGAATTCTTGCAGACATAATCTGAGCAGTAGATATTGTCAGAAATAGATGCTCTGTTTTAAGGATAATACTACAAGCCCCCAAATTTTCTAGGTAGCATCTTTTCCTTTGGCTTTAAAAACAATTCCATTTCCGTGTGCTGTGAGTGGGGAAGAATACTTCAATGCAAATAAAGAAACACCTTTTGAGTTTCTAAATAGACACCAAGCTATGCAGAAGTAGCAAACTGTATTGGAACACCAAATTGTTTTATAATATTACATGGCACAAAAATGTACAAATGTTGCAATACTGTTAACAGAATTAATTGTAGAAATGCACGGCTGAATGCTATGTGAGCCTGAATTATTGTTCCAACACAGTGATACAGCAAATTACTTAGGTAAGCATTTTATGTTCTTAAATAGGGCTGTTGAAACCTGTGACATTCATTATTTGCCAGGTAAAAGCATGCATGAATTAAATTTTTACATGAGTTAGAGCTACACGGATCATAATTTCTGGTTTTATATAACATATTTGTTCCACCATTCATTAAAAATACTACTTGTAGAAAAAGCAACAATAAAGTGGTGGTTATTCTCTAGCTGTATGTATTTAATTGTAATCTCTTAGTTTAAGATTGTATGTGCCAGTATGGTTTTGCCTGCAGTGCATAGGCTCCATTGCATTAGTTGCTAGCCTGTAATTACAGCTTTTACGTGATCACAATTCATGTAACAACTGTGTTCATTTTGGGGAAGGACACTTAGATGCAGTTGCACACATCCTCACCTCCTTAAACCTACCTAGAGTGATGTATTTGCCGGAATCCCTCAAACACCTTGAAAATTTGATGGTTTCATACCAAAAGTGCTGCATCTCGTTGCATCTCATCTGTTAGTGACCTACTTGTTCCTTTCTTCCTGTATTCTGAATATATTACTCTAACCTCTTTTCCTGATTTCACTGTAAGGGGCTAATTTCTGATGTCTCTCCTAAGCTGCTGGTTCCCTCTTTGATTAACAAAAATTGTTTGTAGAAGACCTGTCTGTCCAGCAATAGAGCTCCATTTAGATTATTAGAGAAGTGACTTGAAAACCAGCACAGCTTTGTACTGCTGTAGCACCTTTTCTGAGCATAGGTGCAGGTGGTGTGCCCAGCTGCCCTGCTTACAGCAGGCAGCTTCACCGCTCCGAGGGAGACATCAATTCCAGAACTGATTGTGCTGGCAGCAATTCCGTGCAATGACAGAATTGCCTCATTTGTGACTTGGATGTGAAGTTAGCCTACAGGCCTTTTAAAAATCAGTTATATACAGGACATTTAAATAAAAGACTACAGTCATAGAAGAAAAATCTGAATTGCTCATAAAATTTTCTGTACAAGTCAATCAGAATTTTTTATTACCCTCCATAGAAACCTCTACAACTACAGTTGGCTTTTTTCTTTAGAAACATTAGGCTCTTGCCTGTACCAGGACCCCAGTGTTTGCAAGTGCTGAGACTTTAGAGTGTCTTATTTTATTTAACAGCAGGAAAAATCCATTGAGTAAGATTATCCTGAGGAACAGTGGATGGCACTGTTGGTT